>JAKUAJ010000016.1:0-175091 GCA_030562865.1 Kodamaea lidongshanica (nom. inval.) | reverse complement strand
GCTTCGCAGCAGTTTATACGTTCTGTTAGGTCGCTTCGCAGCAGTTAACGTTCTGTTAAATCGCTTCGCTCCAGTGCTGCTTCGCAGCAGTTAGACATTCTGTTTAGTCGCTTCGCTCCAGAGCTGCTTCGCAGCAGTTTAATCATTCTGTCTAGTCGCTTCGCTCCAGTGCTGCTTCGCAGCAGTTAGACATTCTGTTTAGTCGCTTCGCTCCAGAGCTGCTTCGCAGCAGTTTAATCATTCTGTCTAGTCGCTTCGCTCCAATGCTGCTTCGCAGCAGTTTATACGTTCTGTTAGGTCGCTTCGCAGCAGTTAACGTTCTGTTAAATCGCTTCGCTCCAGTGCTGCTTCGCAGCAGTTAGACATTCTGTTTAGTCGCTTCGCTCCAGTGCTACTTCGCAGCAGTATGTACATTTTATTAGGTCGCTTCGCTCCAGTGCTGTTTCGCAGCCGTTTATACATTCTGTTTAGTCGCTTCGCTCCAGTGCTGCTTCGCAGCAGTTTAATCATTCGGTTAAGTCGCTTCGCTCCAGCGCTGTTTCGCAGCCGTTTATACATTCTGTTTAGTCGCTTCGCTCCAGTGCTGCTTCGCAGCAGTTTAATCATTCGGTTAAGTCGCTTCGCTCCTGTGCTGCTTCGCAGCAGTTTGCACATTCTATCAAGTCGCTTCGCTCCTGTGCTGCTTCGCAGCAGTTTGCACATTCTATCAAGTCGCTTCGCTCCAGAGCTGCTTCGCAGCAGTTAATTCGTTCTATCAAGTCGCTCCGCTCCAGTGCTGCTTCGCAGCAGTTTAATCAATCGGTTAAGTCGCTTCGCTCCTGTGCTGCTTCGCAGCAGTATGTACATTTTATTAGGTCGCTTCGCTCCAGTGCTGTTTCGCAGCCGTTTATACATTCTGTTTAGTCGCTTCGCTCCAGTGCTGTTTCGCAGCCGTTTATACATTCTGTTTAGTCGCTTCGCTCCAGTGCTGCTTCGCAGCAGTTTAATCATTCGGTTAAGTCGCTTCGCTCCTGTGCTGCTTCGCAGCAGTTTATTCATTCTGTTTAGTCGCTTCGCTCCAGTGCTGCTTCGCAGCAGTTTGTACATTCTGTTTGGTCGCTTCGCTCCAGAGCTGCTTCGCAGCAGTTTGTACATTCTGTTTGGTCGCTTCGCTCCAGTGCTGCTTCGCAGCAGTTAGACATTCTGTTAGGTCGCTTCGCTCCAATGCTGCTTCGCAGCAGCTTATACGTATACTCACTCACTGAGTGTGCGTTCATTCATTCTACAATTCACATCAATCATTCTCTATACTCATACAAAACTATACATTGTCATGCAATATATTGGTCTCCTTATTAACCCTTGGTAAAAGGACATTGAAATTTTCATTCATTCTCTTAATCTTACGATTAATCTTGACCGTAACTTCTTTCTTTGAAGACATGTAATTCAATTCCAAATTCTTAATCTCATCCAACCTTGTTTGTTGTTTAGCTATTAATTTTGAATTTTTCAATTTCAAGGCATGTAAATCAGCTTGAGTTGATTTTAAATGTTGAATTTGAAGATCCAAACGTTTCTTATAAGCTGTATACTCATCATCCAATTTTTTAATTTCTTTTGATTTTGATTCTTTAAACTGTATAAATTCATTCAGTAATTTATTTTGATTTATTGATGAATTTTCAAGTTCTTTTAATAAGGATTCTTTTTCAAATTCCAATTGTTGTACAGTATGTTTTAAACCTTTTAATTTCCCCATTGCTCTTTGATCACATGAAGCTGAAGGTGTAGTTTCAGTTGATGGCCATACAGTAAATTTAGATATTTTCAGTTTAATAGAATCAATATTCTTATGTAATTCTAAAACTTTTTTATGTTCATCCTTTTTAAACTTTCTATTACGTGCACGAAGTGTTGTCAAGTCATTAATCATTGAAATTAAAGACATTTGAAGTGTTTTTAATGATGATGTTTCTGGGATTGAAGTATTTAATACTTTACGTTGATCCATTGTGGTTGTTTTACTAGTTGTATTAATAATGAATTGTGATACCACTATATCATCATTATTTAAAATTTCAATTTCATATTGAAATAATGGTGTTAAACCATAAATTAATAAATAATGATTATCGATTGTTTTAAATGATGTCCAATCAATATTATTCAAACGTACATGAAATTGATTTTCATTAAATGTACTAAGAAATTTAAACATAATTCGACAATCATCAATTAATACAACCGCCATTCTTTGAGGTGAAAATGGACTTTGTTTAACAATTGCAAACTCCCCACCATTATTTTTACATTTGGTTGATTGTCCCAAAAAGAGTGATGGCTTTTGTATGATGGTTTTACATGCTGCCAATATCCCCCATAATGGTTGAACTAATGATGTACATGATCTATGAATGACCAAGTTTTGGAAATTTTGATGAGCTATTGATGAATGTGAGTAATTAGTTGATATGAAATTTGGTGATGATGATGGTGTTGGTGATGTTGATGACGATCCCGTTAATGATTCTGTTAATTGTGATTTTAAATCAATTTTATTCATATTCAACTCATTCAAATTCAGTGTTGAATCATCACTTTTGATATCAGTATCATTATTATCACTTTGTAATGAAATGACAATTAATTTTGATTCGTCGCAATTAACATTGGACATGAGTTTTTGTGGGGTTGGAGTAATGTTTGGAGTTGAAGATGACGTTGATGACGTTGACGACGTTGACGAAGATGACAAAAAAGATGAAACTATCGAATGAATCAGAAGAAACAAATAAGCTTTGTTCAGGGTCAAATTTCTATTAATGTTAATATCAAAACCATATTGAGAAACATGAAGCCAATGTAGGAAATAGTTTATATAAATAATCAAGATAAAACACATTAAAGTATTAAACATTTTGACAGCCAAAGGCAGAGGACCAAAAGGCAGAGAATTCAAATTGGAAGAGCCTATCAAATCCCATGAAATTAGGGATTTCAGTAATATGACAATGTAGTTGAAATAATATCTATGACGAATTAATAGACATAATCTGTAGATGCAAGCATCAATAGCCAAGACACGAGCTATGGATTGAAAGGAAGGACGCCATTTTTGAAGTTTAAAATCATTGAATAATACCATTTGTATAAAGTTCTTATAACCCACAAAATCCTCGGAACCAAGTAGCATATGAATGACGAGAAGAATGATTGAAATGGTGTTTGGAAGTGTCAAAAGGATAAAGATTAAGGATACAATATCCCTTATGAACGATGTGGGTGGCACAAACGTGCTTGGATATTCATTCACGCTGTACTCTAGACTGCCTGCTGGATGTCGAAGCATTCTGAAAATTTAATAGTCATGTGATGCCTTCAATCTGTCTCATCATTAGGAGTCACAAACAGAAAAGGGGAAAAATCTATTGTTGGTGAGCAATGCACCCAAGAGGAATGGGGGGGATAGAGAGGCAGTTAAGAAGGAAGAGATATTGTTTTTCGATGATATCATTACTTGTGTGTATGACTATGTTTCTTGATTGATCAAGTTTGGCTATTTTAGGACTCATCGCGCGTTAGCCTTTTTACATGTGGTTAGCCCTTCTACATGAGTGTTAGCCTCATCAATTTAGCTATACGGTTTTCAACTTTGGCCGATCATAATGAGGGTGAATTTCAGCTGATCACACTTTTGAATTTCAGCTGATCATAGCAAAGTGTTGAATGTATGGCAGGTTAATAAATTTCCGTGATGTGTGGGGTATTGGATTAACAATGTATAGGAGTACCGAATTACCAGCACACCCGAAATTAACAACATGAGATTGACAATGTGTGATGTTTGATAGATGAAGTTGGTAGTGTGGAGTTTGATAGTGTGGAGTTTGATTGTTTGGAGTAATTTTTTTTGGGTTTGTCAAGTTGTGTATGGTTTTCTAAGCTCTGTTGGTTTTCTAAGCTCTGTTGGTTGGTATTCAGTACTTTAGCGAGATTAATGCGGAATATTTTACAGCAATACATAATGCACGATTGGACAATCGAAATCACAATACTGGAATTATAGAGGAGCAGAGTGTAGATGGGGGGTTGTAATGGAGAGTGAGATGTATATAGGATAACAGGAAGGGTGGGGGGTGGTGTACAGGATAGAGAGTGGAGGGTGGCATAGAGGGTGGAGGGTGGCATAGAGAGTGGAGGGTGGCATAGAGAGTGGAGGGTGGCATAGAGAGTGGAGGGTGGCATAGAGAGTGGAGGGTGGCATACAGGATAGCATAGGTGGCATACAGTATAGCATACAGGATAGCATAGAGGGTGGCATACAGTATGATGAAACTATACATTATAGCATACAGTATGGGAAACTATACATTATAGCATACAGTATGATGAAACTACACATTATAGCATACAGTATAGTAAACTATACATTATAGCATACAGTATGGTAAAGTATACATTATAGCATACAGTATGGGAAACTAAACACTACAGCCAATTTCAATAGTTTGTATTCAATCAATATTCATCTATTGTCAAATTTCAACCATTGTCAATAGTCAATAAGCTATGCATATGATTATTCAAGTGCTTAGCCACGATTTCAGACAAAACATAAAAAGCAAAGCTAACCGATGAAGACGCAAAAGACATGAATAAAAACCAACGGGAATGGATATTGAGTAAGGAACAAGCGAGAGTTTTTACGACAGGATAAAGCACAAGAGTGACCATAGTGGTTAATCTTTGTGATATTGCTGGCTAAATCCGTAATCAAAAGTAGATGGCAAATGAGAAATGATAAAGAAGAAATGACTGAGTGTAAGTAACAAGTGTCGTAGTAACCATCATACCTATTGATGATCGCTTGGTATCAAACACCCTATGTAATTCCTTTGGGTCGTCTTTGCAACACACCATAATTACACGAAAACACTAGAAGCATCTTGACATGGAACTCACAAAATTCAAATACAAGACCTATTCTACATGCACTGATAATTCACGATAAGGCAAATGATGCGAGAATCTTTACAAAAGAACAACAGAAGTTGACGAGATGCATAACAGGCGTGAAACAAGCCAAGAGAGCGAAGTTTAATTATGTAAAGATTTGCTGAGTTGGTTCTTGATTACAACTGTTCACAAGGTACACAAGAGTTATTGGATCTCAAAGCTACACAAGAGCTTACATCTCAAAGCTACACTAAAGCTTACATCTCAAAGCTACACTAAGCTACACTAAAGCTTACATTGGATCTCAAAACTACACTAGAGCTCACTTTGAACCTTGTGTGTGAATACACAAGTACATTTACGTGTTCATTAGGTTACAAAATCCAGGTGTCAAAGGCTCACAAAGATGCTTTTGTGTAACCGGAGGGCAAGAAGAATGGAAGACATATTTTAGGGAACAAAGCCCAAAGAAGTAAGCAAAGGTGTAATTAAGAAGAGAGCGATAAGTAAAGTAAATGTAGAAAACACTTGACTAGGTTGTTCATGGTTGAGAAAAAAGTCAATGGCCAAGGTAGTATGGTGGCGATCAGCGTAGATCGGTAGTATTTTTTGGAGACACAATAACAAGGCACTATAAAAAAATAACACTAACAAAGATCCAATAAGAAGAAGGTTACAAGTCGATCCCAGCCGTAAATAGGAGTAGTTAGCTGATTTTGGCAGCCGTTTTTAGAGCGCGGCAATTTACAAGTGAGCTGGCTAAAAACGCCTCAACCAGACTTGAGCAAGCACGATTTGTAAGCAAGCCCATAAGAAGAACCATGTAACAAGATCCAAGACCAATGAGGCGACGTGGCAATCGGCAGAAAAGAACCGGGAGGGGGTGCGATACAAGAAACAGGCATGGGCTAACCAAGGAAAAAATAAAAACAGCCGGCAGAAAGACGAGGTTGTGACCGAAAAAGCAACCCATAAACCGGGATATTTTTTGGCACTAATCCAGAAGCTGCCCGAGTGTCTAAAAATTTTTTTTTTTTTTTTTTCATCATCACTTTTGTATCGCCCTTCCCCGAAAAAAAAAAAATAAATCACAACGAACGTCCACATCTTCTGATCATCTTGTACAACATTTTGTAACGATAACAAAAATTTTCACCACACAAAAGAGGATTGATGATATGATGTCTATGACAGATCCTGCCACTCTAGACGAGGACACCAACGGGAGTATTTTAAACAAAACTGGAGCACAAGTCGCCAGTGGGGCCAACACCAATACTTCAGGAACGCCAAACATTAAGGAGGACCATATTTCATTCCATTACCCTCATCATCATCAAGCACAGAGCAACATGTACTTGGGAAGCATGGGAGGTCATCAACCTGTTCCTGTAGGCCAAGCTGGTCAAGGAGGGGTACAGCAGCAGCAGCAGCAGCAGCAGCAACAGCAACAGGGTCAACAGCAGCAGCAGCAACAGGGTCAACAACAGCAAGGACAACAGGGTCAACCTCAAGGACAACATCAAGGTCAACATCAACATCAACATCATCAAGGTCATCATCAAGGCCATGGAAGTAATGGAAACCAATGGCCAAGTAATGGATCTCCAGGGAATGGAGCCAACGGAAACGGGAGTAACGCGATGCCCATGCCACATCACCCATACCTCTTCCAACCACACCTTCAAGTTGATCAAGGGGCACATCACCAAAACGATGAGCACATCAATATCCCTCACCAGTTCCAACACTTGTACCATCAACCCCCTCCGCAAAGCACGCAAGCAGGCAGCAACGCCCCCGGCCAGCCGCCTCACATGCAAAGCTCCAGCCAACCCTTGTTGATTAACGGTCAACTTCATAACATGCATATGAACGGGCATCTCAGCAGCCAATTGGCATATAATCAAGCCACTCAAAGCCAAAATCAAGCCAATCAAGCTCAACACTTGTATAGCTCTGCAGGTCCCTTAGGTCTTCCACAACTGTTACATATGCCACCAAACTCACAAGTTTTACACCAACCAAATGCTCATCAAGTTCACGTTCAACAACAACAACAGCAACAACAACATCATCATCAACAACAACAACATCATCATCATCTTCAACAACAAAGTCAACAACAAAATCAACATCATCATCACCTTCAACAAAGTCAACAACAACATCCTCAACAACATCCTCAACATCACGTTGTAGGCCATGGAGGTATTCCTCATCAAGGTCATCACCTTGACATGCTCTCCAGCACTGAAGGAACCCCTGAAATCATGAGTGATGGTGGAGTTAGAAAAGTTGCACCACGTTCAAGTGATTTGTTCCGTGTGGGACCTCCATTTCTGGAAACAAGACAACATCAAGAGATTTATTGTAGACAAACGGGATTGGATGTTGTTCCTTCATTGGATGCACGTATTGATAGAGGGTTTGAACTCGGAGAAAATGGAAATTGGATAGGGTATAAACGTAACTACTTTACCCTCGTATCATCATTTAATTTGGAGAATTATGATTACAACAAGTTCTTACAATCCAAGTTTTATACATTTGACAAAACTAGAGGACTGGGAAGTGGAGTTGCCCCAAAAGTTGAAATTAATTATTTTGCTATCCGACTTGTGGCAAAATGTAGCGATGATGACGTTTCAATTTCATTGATTCAACATACAGCTAAAAGAGACAAAGGACCTCAATTTCCTCCACCCATTTATCCGGCTGTTCCAGGAGATTTACCCGACCATGATACAGTGAAACTGAGTTGTAACAAACGTAATGGGAATAAAATTGAAAATATGAATAAAATATTCTATTTTGACCGCTTGGATCATTATAATGAAAATTCTTTAAATAGCATGAAAGATGATTCCGTTTTAAAAAATTATCCATCAGATTCAATCGCAAAAGTGGCTAGATTTGAAAGAATCCAATTCACCTCTTCTATCAGAGTTAAAAGCACAACGGTCAATTCTCGTTACTTTACCTTGAATGTCGAATTATTAGGTATTGTTGAAGATGAAGATATGCAAATTCAACCTTTGTTGTTGAGCTCCATCGAAACTCCTCCTTTGATTATTAGAGGTAGAAGTCCATCAAATTACCATAAAGACAAAACTTCGGGCTATAGAGCTAACATGAGATGATGGTGTAAATAAAATTGTTGTATTTCTAGATAATAAAGATTATAGATTAAGATTTGTAAGCGTTTATCGTGTGAGCGTAGCTTTTCCTATATGGATTAATATGATATTCAGGTTTGCGGAGTTGGATAGTTTACACAGTCTGCGCCATTGTTGGTTCAACATGTACTGTTTCTTTACACAAATTTAGCGTTGGTAAAAGTGAGAATTGATTCAATGGTTATTTGTATACTCGATGGGTATTTGTATACTCGATGGGTATTTGTATACTCGATGGGTAATTGTATACTCGATGGTTATTTGTATACTCAATGGGTATTTGTATACTCAATGGTTATTTGTATACTCAATGTATTTGTCTCAATGCTTATTTGTCTCAATGCTTATTTGTCTCAATGCTTATTTGTCTCAATACTTATTTGTATCACTTGCTTACTTGTATCACTCAATGCTCACTTGTATCACTCAATGCTAATTTGTATCACTTCGGCTCAATTATTTTGGCCGTTAACCATGTTTGTGGTACACTAACTTGGTTACGAGAATACCCATAGTCAAGACCTCGCTTTGCGGCAGGCATGTCAGGTACACAAGTCACAAATCGGCCACCTTCTAGAAATGGTTAAATATCACAAAAGGCGTTTTGAATAGGAGCACTATGTGGTATTACAAAGAGAGTTGATTGTTAGATGGTTATAGTATGCACAGTTTAGGTGTTCTATGAATTTGTATTGTGAGTGTTTAGGAGCGAAGCGACAAAAATGGTTAAATGCTGCGAAGCAACACAGGAGCGAAGCGACAAAAATGGTGTATATAATGCTGCGAAGCAGCACAGGAGCGAAGCGACTAAACAATGTATAAACTGCTGCGAATAGGAGCGAAGCGACAAAACAATGTCTAAACTGCTGCGAATAGGAGCGAAGCGACTTTTAATGGTGTATACACTGCTGCGAAGCAGCATAGGAGCGAAGCGACTAAACAATGTATAAACTGCTGCGAATAGGAGCGAAGCGACTTTTAATGGTGTATAAACTGCTGCGAAGCAGCATTGGAGCGAAGCGACTAAACAATGTCTAAACTACTGCGAGTAGGAGCGAAGCGACTAAACAATGTCTAAACTACTGCGAGTAGGAGCGAAGCGACTTGTCATGGTAATGTTAAAGTATTGAGTGTAATATTATTAGATAATAGTTATTGATAAGGAGTTTTGAGTATAATATTGATACGGAGTGTTGAGTATATTATTGATAAGGAGTGTTGAGTGTAATAATGATAAGGAGTATTGAGTGTAATAAAAAGTTTAATATACACTCACATGTATCAAGTGTAATGGTATGTATCAATAATAATACGTAGTACCGAGTATAATACGTAGTACCGAGTATAAGTACCAATATCAAGTACAACGTCACCTCTTTCGTTACAATGCAACTTTTAATTTGAAACACCACTCACTGTACAATGCTTTAAATCTGCAAACTTTGCTTTGAACCGCCATCAAAGAGTTTATTTAATGCACTGGAGACTGATGATTGGTTCTTGTGTTCTTTAGCATGAATCATTGTTGAATGGAAATTTAAAACGATAATCTTGTCAAAGCTATTAGACCACTCTGTAATAACTAAACCGTAGTTCCTTGATATAGAACGTTGAATAAATGTTACACAAATGTGTATCTCGAATTGGTAATCCAAGTACACATGATCATACAAATCGTTAGAAGGATGCAGCATGGCGATGATAGATGTATGCGTAAAGCGAACAGAGAGATTTGATCACCAAGATGAAAAGCAATTGACGTATCATTAGATAGTGTCATTTTCCTGTGTGATTGAAACCAATAAAGATTTCTATTGATCCAAATGGTATTGAAAGAAGTATAAGAGTATTGATTATTTATGAAACAAGGTTATTATTGTAAATTGATAATCAATTGTAAAGTACATGTATATTGTTGTTTTGTGTGTGTGTGTGTGTGTGTGTGTGTTCATGAGTGTTCGTGAATGTTAGTGAATGTTAGTGAATGTTGGTGACATTCTATATATCTTCTTGTAAATTACTATTGTCAAAACCTTCAATCGTTCAACTGGCAAACATCCATTATGGCTGGCTCAATATGAAAGGTGGAGGAGCTGCGAAAGTTATAAAAATCGCGAAGATCTCTTTATCAATGTCAGCCGATGAGAGGGCGATAACAATAGCCACCCCGAAGCGCGAGCATGTAATAGATAAGCAAAGTCTAGAGTACGTGATAAGGTCAAGTATTGCAGGAGGGGTTGCTGGGTCAGCAGCCAAGACGCTTGTTGCACCGCTTGATAGAATCAAGATCTTATTTCAAACGTCCAATCCTGACTTTGTCAAGTACCGAGGAACATTCAGTGGATTACTAATGGCTTCACAACAAATTGTTATTCAAGAAGGGGTAGTAGGTTTATTCAGAGGTCATTCAGTGACACTTCTTAGAATCTTTCCTTATGCTGCTATTAAATTCGTTGCATATGAACAGATAAGGACTTTGTTGATCCCAAATGATAGTTATGAAACTGCCGCACGTCGTTTTATGGCTGGTTCATTATCAGGGTTAGCCCTGGTACTCTTTACTTATCCTTTGGATTTGGCACGTGTAAGAATGGCATTCGATACAAGAGAATCAACTCTGAAACGGGGGCGATTGATTGATACGGTATGTTTTATTTATAAAGAAAAACCACAACCAAGGGTTGGAGATCCTTCATGGCTCAAATATCTGCGTCTGGTCCTTCCACAACCTTTAATATCTATTCTGAACTTTTATCGAGGGTTTGCACCAACAATCTTAGGTATGGTACCTTACGCAGGTGTTTCATTTTATACTCATGATACAATTCATGATATCTTAAGACTGAAATGGTTTGAAAAATATGCTGTTAATCACAAAGCAACTCTACATTCAAATGTTGTTCGAGGCAAAAATGTTAATTCAAGAGATTCCAGACCTCCTTTAACAGCAACGGCTCAGTTGATTGCTGGAGGTCTTGCTGGAATGTTTTCCCAATCATCAGCATACCCATTTGAAATTATTAGGAGGAGAATGCAAGTTGGTGGTGTAATTAATCAAGGTCAATTTTTATCTTTTAAGCACACTGCAAAACTCATATATAGAGAGAGTGGCTTGCGAGGCTTCTTCATAGGTTTGAGCATTGGTTATATGAAGGTGGTTCCTATGGCAGCATGCCTGTTTTATGTTTATGAGAGGGCAAAGTTGGCTTTAGGAATATAGTATTTATTAGACATCGACTGTTTATAAGCAGTACTTTATATCTTTACTTGTTGAAGATATCTTGACACCATTCCTTGGTGTCTTTACTTAGCACTAATAGAGTATGTTTACGTCGTTACAATGATTCTTATTAAAGTGTTTTCTGACACTAATAGAGTGTAAAGTTGACAACATCAGGGTAGGTTTGGGTTATTATAGACCCAACCTTTTCACGCCAATAATAATTTCTGGCAGGTTTCACTCAATACTACATATGCACTCATAGTGCGAAGGGGTAGTGTGGGTAGTGTACGAACTTGTTATGAGTAGTGAACTTGTTTTGAATAGTATACGATCTTTTTATGAATAGAACACGAACTTTAGTGTACAAACTTATTATGAATAGAACACGAACTTATTATGAATACCGCAAAGAATACGAGATCGATGGTGCTGATAGAAGAAACTAGCCTGAAATTCTTGTCGATTCTTTAACAATCCAAAAAACAATGCATATCTGCTTGGTTAGGTTTGAGTGATTTCACTGGTTATCAGTCATTAGCGATTTCATTAGTTACACTCATTAGCGATTTCATTGGTTACACTCATTATCGATTTTATTAGTTACAGTGATTAGCGATTTCATTGGTTATTACGTATTAGCTATTACATTGGTTATTACGTATTAGCGTTTTCATTAGTTAGTACGTATAAGCCATTTCATTGGTTATTACGTATTGGCGATTTCATTGGTTACACTCATTAGCGATTTCATCGAAATGGCTCATGAACTAAATGTTTAATTTCCAAGCGAAATGATAATAGTTTGCTACAAATTGTAGAGCGTGGGAGAATAGGCAAACAGCTGTAACAAGTGTTGGCATTCTAAAAAAGTATTCACACTACGTAAAGTCATTGTTTGTGACATGTTCATCACTTTATAGGTATGGTCAGTCAGTCAGTCAGTCAGTCAGTCAGTCAGTCAGTCAGTCAGTCAGTCCTCACTCATAAACGAACTCACTCACGAACTCACGAACTCACGAACTCACTCGCTTCGCTCGTTCATTCGTTCATTCGGTTTGTCAATTGCCCATGCTTGTGATCTGGACAGGTGCTGTATATATACACTAGAAGAAAAAGTTAAACCATCTCTTTCTCTTTGTTGCCTTTATACCTGCAGCTACAGGATTTGCAACATCTTTAATAACATCCTTTGCTATGTTTGCAGTAGTTGACAATTTGTCCACCCCGATTTTGAAACCCCAGCTTCTCAACACTTTAACTACACCTGGAGTGATGGTTGCACACAATGGCACTCTGATAAAGATGAGAGACTTGTGAATACCATAAGCGAGAACAAATTCAGTCCAACTAAAGTGAGATAATACCGTGTGAAGTAAGCTTGGATTTTCAACGGGTTCCATCTTTTGTTCATTCATTTCTTCTTCAATCTTACGAATTTCATGTTTCTTCTTAAGATCCTCTTCACTCATACCATATCCAAATGTTTGCTTAACCTTGTTTTCATACTTTTCTATTTCATCCCTACCCATTGAATGAACCATAAGATAGCACAAGGGCAAATCGATGAAGGATAATGCCATGTACACCCCAAGAGCTGAAAACCCATACTCCTTCATCAAAGCTTTCAATCCCTTTGGATTGGCTTTGCTTTTTATACTGTTGTAACGAACAGATTGTCGGAACGACTGTGTTAGAATCCGAACGGGTCTATATTGGAATCCTCTGAACATGGAATGAAGTGAATTTTTGCGTGAGAGCGTACTGCGAAGCAAGAGGTGAAGGTGACCACAGAATCGGCGATATTAATGGAAATTCCCAAACACAATTCTAGATGATGGTGAGTTGTAATTAATCCTAGTTAAACCTTGTAATAGTGTGCTTGCATCATGGAAACTAGTTAGGGGTTCAATCGGTACAAAACTAAGTTTGACAATTATATGGGTAACAACGTTAACCAATTATTGTATGTTCATGTTCAATATGTTGTTGCAAGTGTATGAGCAGATTCTAGAGATATGAAAATCAGTTGAAATGACTCTGATGTTTATTATAATTCTGTATACTCTGACTCTGATGTTTCTTATAATTCTCAATAAATTCATTACAAGTTGACTCTAGGTATGGTGCCAAAAATATACCAATACACTTTTGGCATATGGCATTATTACAACTTACAATAGAGAGCCATCATCGTGGAATATCAACTGATGAGTATCACTAAAAATCCTTTATCAATCCTTCAAAGATTTCACACAATAGACACACCTATAAGATTTGTTATATAATAAAACACCTTCCAAATGATATCAAAAATCAAAGTTATGTACATTCCATTTATTTACAGAAAGAAGACCTCAAAAAGTCTAGGATCAACACAGCATACTATCTAAATTGACTATAATAACGATCCTCCTCAAATCTCTTTTCAACCAATGCAATCACCTTATCTGAGTAAACATCACTGATGAGTTCACCTCCAAGCAAAACTTTAAGCTCGTGATTTCTTTGCTCCTCTTTGGTCATCACAACCAAGTTTTGAGTATCCATGGGTTTTTCCGGGTGCCATTTACATAACGTTAAGCGTGTTGTGATACCGGAAATAGGAGACTTTCCACGGAAAAGTTCCTCCAATATATAACCAACATCCAGATGAGTAACTGGAGTTCTGTTATCTTTAAAACCTGTACGAGCGAGTTGACCAGCCAAACTTTGAATTAAATCGTTATAAAGATGAGAACGATTTTTAGCCTTGATTGGTTCGATAGGATAACCAGCAATTGTAATAAGGATATGATTTGCAATCACAAGACCAAACATAGCAGGCAATGTACCTAAAACTGGTAAGATTCTAACTCTAAAGTTATGAATAGCAGATAATTCGTCAACCCTTCCCTTTTTAAGTTCTTCATCCAGAATAGGTAATAACTTTGCTTTACGAGGATCTGGCTTTTCAGTTGAGAAAACAACGGGTATACCATCTGCAATACCTTTTTTCTTTAATTTGACTCTAACCAGACGAGAGAGAGCATCTTCATCAGTATTGGAGATATCAGCAACATTGATTCTAGTAGGATCAGATTTACAAGAGGCACCTCCCAGTGAAATAACTTTCAATTTTTTCTCAATACAATAAGCCAATAAATCAACTTTAGTATCTAAATTATCGATACAATCAACCACATAAGTTGGATTGAAATCATCACCGTAGATTAATTCTTCTGCAGCTTCCATATTCCACAATTGATTCCGTACTTGTATTTCAACCCATGGTGCAATTTTATTCAAATGCTCTTTAATACACTCCACTTTAGGTACTCCAACGTCAGATAAAACTGCGCATGCATTTCTGTTCAATGAACTCAAAGTAACCTGATCGAAATCAATAACTCTAATCTTTTCAACACCTGAACGAACCAACATGGTTACAACCCATGATCCGACACCTCCAGCTCCTACAACAACAATGTTTTGCCCACGAACCTTTTCCATTCCTTCTTCTGACAAGAATGAGTAGTTCCGAGCCAACTGTTCACGAATCAACTCCTCGGGATATTTTTCCATTTTGGTGGCTACTTTAGGCTTGGGAGGTTCCACATTCTTTTGTGCTTGGTAGATGTGATACGCTTCAACTGCCCCAACAGTGATGGTGGCAGTTGCTATAATAGATAGCCACCACAGAGTGCTTGACATGAGATGAGATTTTTTATGTGTCGCAAGCTCGAATATAAAGTGACAGTTTGGAGTGAGGTTACCAATGACAGTTTGGAGTGAGGTTACCAATGACAGATTGGAGTGAGGTTACCAATGACAGTTTGGAGTGAGGTTACCAATGACAATTTGGAGTGAGGTTACCAATGATAGTTTGGAGTAAGCTCACCAATGACAGTTTTGAGTAAGCTTACCAATGACAATTTCGAGTAAGCTTACCAATGACAATTTCGAGTAAGCTTACCAATGAGTTCTACTGAGAATCGACAATAACTACTCTGCGCATCATTCTTGTTAGTGTTGATTATTATCACTAGTCCACTCACTCACTACAGTTATTACATTTCACTCTCATTGTCACCACTATATCACTAAACCCATTTACAACTTTGGGGAACCTTCCCTAGCAACAGTTGACTTGATCAAACCACTTGGATCAGGGGATGGGTAAAACAAACTATCATTTTGAATACCCTTCCATTCTAAATTAAACAATATGTAATGCTTATTTGGTAAAGAATAATCAACTTGGGAAACTTCTGGAACATCATCCAAAATCTTCTTAGACATATTGTACATTGTTGCTTGAACTGAAGCTGAGTTTTCCAAAGCAAACAAGTCCAATGTAGCTTGTCTTGCCGAATTGTATGTACGATCAAACACATCTGCCTTGGCCAGTTTAATGATTGACTCCAAGTCTGGGAAGAGTTTTGGATCAAAGGTCCAAGAGGCATCCACGTCCGTAGCCAAGACACGGTCCTTTGTAGGCTTTAAGATTGTGTAGTCACATTGTTGGAAGCCATAAAACATAGAACCTGTGGATTTCAATACAGTCAAATCTTTAATAGATGATGAAATGGTTAACTTTTTAGTGATCTTTGAATAATCCAAACATGTTCTTCTAGTTTCGGGACCATCGTGTCTGAAAGAGTGGGCGTGCTCTTTACCGTTGCTTAGTTTGTATTTGGTCCATCTGGATTGTATGATTTGAATTTCGATACCTTCAACTTGGGAGTACTTATTGGTAAAGTGTTTGGCCAAGTGAGCTGCGAATCCTTCAATTGGCCAAACTTCCAGAGTCTTGGCTTCGATTAAAATTGTGTTCTTCACAGTATCTGTTGGTACAATAGGTGCGTTATCTGCGTGTGTGTATGAGACATCAAATTGTCCCCTAAGTAAAATCTGGACATTGGCCTCAAGCACTTCTTGTTCTGTAGGGTTGCTTGGGTTCTTCTTAACCTTTAAGAACTTTACGTTGGTTTTTCCGTATGATGACTTGACTAATGACATGTGGGTGTTGGTTTTCAATTGCCTAAAATTATGGCCTTTTCTACCCTTTATATACATTTCCTTATCTCGGATTTTACCGAAATCTATTGAATGATTTTGTGTCTTTCCGAGCTTATCCCGGTCAAGTGTCGAAGCAAGTCTTTAAAGACCAAAATTCATCTTTAATAGCCGGTTTGTTGTAACATGGCATGAAACCATAAAGAAATGATAGCTTTAAATTAAAAGTATAGGGTGGTAATGAATTCCTGGTTTTGTAAAGCAAAAAAGTGCTCAGCTAATTACTTGAGGTGTCCTTGTCACTATAAGCTGGCAGCCTTGGTCTCTTCCAAACAGATTGATAATGCCTTCAGAATTACATCTATGGAATACCCAGTTTGGATGATTACAGGCCACCCTGAGACAAGTTGTAAACTGCCAAATTTGTCACGTCACTCACATCACTTCACTCACGTCACTTTACTCACATCACTTCTTCACTTCACTCACGTCACTTTACTCACTTTACTCGCTTCGCTCGCAAAGTTCGTTTGAACATAAAATTAATTATTATCGGAAATTAATAAATAAACTATTCATCACTACAAAATTCATCATTGAAAGTACCATTTATCATAAGAATTAGCATTCAGTGGAATCATTAAAAAACCATTCATGATTAGAAATATCATGGATTATCAGAATAGCTAAAATCACTCGCGAACGAACGAACGAACGAACGAACGAACGAACGAACGCACTCAATCACGCACTCACTCACGCACTCACTCACGCACTCACTCACGAACTCGCTTCGCTCGTTCGTTCGCTCGTTCGTTCGTTCGTTCGTTCATATCCCCTACTCATCATCAGCAAAACGCAAACTCTTTCTCTGTTTAGATTCTGAATCTGCATTCTCCACAGAAGTAGACCCCGCTTCAGTGTCGTTGATTGTGACAACTTCAGGGGTGTTCAGAAACACCAATTCAGCCGTTCTTATCCACCTTCTTCTTCTTGTATACTTTGAAAAAGTATCATCAGTGGAAGGCTTTTTCCAAGTGTTATCGAAATAAATAAAACCTTCATCAGAGGATGGATTTGCAGTTGATTTAGATCTTTTACCACTTGCAAGAGTGATTGCACCATCATTAGTCAAATCCAATCTCCAAGTCTTATCGACCCAAACCCAAGTTGCAGTATTAATTTTGCTTTGAGGTTCCAATGGGTTATTAAAGTTTGAATCATCACTAGTGTTTGGTAATTGAAACAAATCAATTGATGAACTTTCATTCAAGAATTCATCAGTCCAAGGTGTACGTTCATATGAGAAAAGATTTGAAGTCCAACCAATTCCTAACCAACGTCTTTGATTTTCATAAATAACATAAGTGAATCTAACAGGCTTTCCATTTCCTCCACCTAAACTAGTATCAAACCTGGCATTCTTTTGTACTTTAGCGAATGCTGCTGAGAACAATGAATGATTTTTAGCTTGTGAAAAGTCAAGCCCTGTTAAATAAAAGCATAGCATACGTACAAATTTGAGTTTCCATAAAATACGTCTTGTAACTCTGGAGTAGGAAGAATGGTATGAGAAGACAAATAACCCTGTTAATAATAGAATGATTCTTGGTTGAATCACCAAAAGTGTAAGAATCAAGTAGATTGGGGTAAGGAAGAGGGTTGTGAAAAGTAACCTTTTGATATCATATGAGGTCAATGATAATGATGTGATTGGATTTAACAACATATCAGCTTTAATGCTTACTGCTGTTAACTCTTGAACAACATCATCTAAAGTTGGACGAGCCTTTGTCTCTTCCAAAATTTTATTATTCACAAATGAATACATTATAATTATGGCAACAATAATGATATGTCCCAACCATACAATCAAATGTTCGAAATATAATACACCAAGTGAAAACAAGGTCATGAATATAACATTGATCCAATAATCATCATTTGTCCATGTACTTATAGATAAGAATTTGTTCACAATCAAAAGATATGGGTAAGCCTTGACTAAAGCTTTAGATACTGTAGGAGGTGTGGCTGATAAAAGTGGTGAAGTTTGAGGATTAGTAGTCACACTAGTATCTTGATTAGTTGAAGGGTTTTCAGTAACAAAGTTTGCCCTCAATTCTGCTTGAGTTTCTTCTTCATCATCCTCCTCCAGTTCTTCTCCTTCTTGCGTTTGTAAAATAGGATCCTGACCTTGTGATGAGGCATCTATTTCAACCACCTGATCCAAAGTTGGATCCTCTACACTCACTGCAGCTGCCACCGGTTTATTCATCTACCAAGCTCTATCAATTAATAGACTTTGGGGTATGTGGTTTGGTTGTGGTGTGTGTAACTGAATTTTTTTTGTTGCCTCATGTGAATTGATATGGATTTTCTGACGTTATTGAGGGGTGAGATCAACAAGAAGCGTAAGCTTGAAGGGGAGAACAAGCGAGTGATTAACAAGCAAGTGATTAACAAAGGAGTGATTAATGGAAGTTTGAATGAGCTGGTTGATGATGATTTGAAGGTTCAAGAGCTGCGTCATAATGAGTTGAGTGTTGAGGTGAGTGTTGAGCCAAGTGTTGAGGTGAATGTTGAGTCAAGGGTTGAGCCAAGTGTTGAGTCAAATGTCGAGTCAAGTATCCAGCCAAGTGTTAAGCCAATTGTCGAGCCAATTGTCGAGCCAAGTGTTGAAAAATCAACTGTTAAAGAGTTGGATAATGAACAAGATGTTAAAGTGCAAAGTAAAGAGCAAGGGAACAAGGAACCACTTCTTGACGAATACAGTAACGATAAATCTCATACGGAAAGATCCAATATCAACAACTTTACTGAAGATGAAAACGAATTAATCAATTCAATAACTGATCAACAATTAGAGTATCGACTCAAGCAGCTAAATGAATATAACGAAAATGAAACCAAACTTGAAAAGATTAAAAGACTTCAAAGTTTAGTGCGAGCCAGTGAAATTAATACCAAGTACAGGGATATTTTAGATCAAGAGGCAATCATTCAACGAGATCCTCAGTTAAAGAAAATAACTTTGGATATGATTCATAACATTTCATTAGACTCTTCTATACTAGTGCGAGTGTTAATTAAAGATTTGATAGGAGAATGGGAAATCGAAGCAAACGAAGAAGAATATGACCTCATTTACGAGACCAAAACAGATTTGGTTAGGCTTTTGTATCTCCTTCGAGTTCGGAATCTAAGTGTCGAGATGTTGACGTCATTAATGACAATCCTCTACTATCTTCAAATCAATGATATGCAAAAAGCTAATGAAAGTTATATGAAATTGAGTATTGGAAATGTGGCTTGGCCTATAGGTATTAGTAATGTTGGTATACATGCCAGAAGTGCTTTACTGAAAATTACAGGTGCTGAAAAGTCATCTAATATTATGATTGATGACATCACGAGACGTTGGATAACTGGGGTCAAGAGGTTGATTACCTATAGGGAAAACCTGAAACGTTGACATGTTTTAGGCGCAAATTCTGGGGATGTTGTTTCTGGGGTTATCAGTGAGAGGTGGGATAGTGGTGGGAGTGTGGAGATATCATGGTGGGTTTTTGCCATGGTGATACACATTGAGCCCTCTATGAGCACTATGCAACGAGAAAAAATAACCGTACGAAAATGCACCATAGAGATGTAACTAGACCACCAAATTTACGAGATGTATCTGAAATACTAGACCCACTAGACTTGACTTTTGGACTCACTAGACTAAATTATCACCCCCATCATAGATTTTTGGCAATATATACGGAGCACGAAAGTATACGTACATTTATTCTCAATAGTCAATCACGACTGTTACGAACATTTATTCTCAATAGTCAATCACGACTGTTACGAACATTTATTCTCAATAGTCAATCAAGACTCTTCCGTACATTCATTCTCAATAGTCAATCAAGACTCTTCCGTACATTCAATAGTCACCTCAAGACTCTTCCGTACATTTATTCTCAATACTCACCTCAAGACTCTTCCGTACATTCATTAGTCACTTTTAATCAATTACATTATCCTTAAACGTTTCCACGTGACTCCCAGGTCTAAAACCCTAAAGGCGTGACAAACACAATCGGTTCGTAAAGAAAAGCACACAATAAAAAAATAAATTCTGTGGATTGCCTGCAGGTCAAGCTGAGACTGGTCTGGAGAAAATTTGCTAGAAAGTAATTTTTCAGTACACATTACAACGTAAACATGGCTGTATGTATAGCTAAAGATTGAGGGGACATGATAGAAGCTCTTGAGAATGCTTAGTGGGAATATATGAAATAACTATTGACAAGCAGTAGTTTACACATATAGTCTAACCATTGATATTCAATACATATGGGAAAAAGAGAAGCTAGTAGTAATGCTTAACAGAAGCACTATTGAAATCAACTCCCCCTAGTACTTTGCAGGAATAAGTCACTAACAAATTTAGCGTGAAATCAAGGACATTAAAGAATTCGTTGAATTGACCAGAAGAGCTGACATCAAGTCTGCTGTTGTCAAGACCAACAAGAAGGTCAACGCCAAGGGTAATGTTATCAAGCAAACCAAGTTCAAGCTTAGAGGATCCAAGACCCTCTACACCTTGGTTGTCAACGATGCTGCCAAGGCCAAGAAGTTGCAACAATCTTTGCCACCTGCTTTGAAGACTGAAAACTTGTAAGGTAATAGAGAAATACATGATAATTGTTATGAACCGTAGGGCGGAGCAATTGAATGCTGCGACAGATTATTGGCTATTAGGCATCGGTTCTTATGATTATCATTCAATGCCTCACCAATTCTGCCTCACCAATTCTTTTCTGTATATTAAAAGTGAATGTTAATGAATCGTAACTTTACCTGATGATTAGTGTAGAACTACGAGCGAAGAACTACGAGCGAAGAACTACGAGCGAAGCGAGTAGTTCGCGAAAGCGAATAGTCTGCGAAAGCGAGTAGTCTCGAAAGCGAATAGTTGCTTGTGAATTGATCAGTGGATTTGGTTGTGAATTTATAAACTTATACATGATTTATGATCTTGTGACCGAATCACTTTTATTTCTATTGTACTTTGAGGTGCAACTTTTATCACCTTGCTTAAGTTTGAACTTGATTGAATCCCAATGGATATACATCCCAGAAATCAACATGAATGGCTGTGTGATAAGGTACTCTCTAACTGGGTTTGCAATAGATTTTGAAGGTATTGTTATAATATTTAATGTAATTTGTAGAATTTGTTCCAAAAATAATCGATACTTAGTGAAGATAGTTGGTTAATCACACAGTTTGATCAAAAACCTAAAGACCCGTACCGCAATAATGGAATTCGCTACTCACTGCTCGTTCATCATATTAAATCCGCTACTCATTCAATCATTCAATCACTCCCTCACACGCATGCATTCACTCGCTTCGCTCGTTCGTTCGTTCGTTCGTTCGTTCGTTCGTTCGTTCGTTCGCTCGCTTAAACAAATCTCAAGAAATATCAAGATTCATCAACATAACTCGATAAACAAGTCTATGCCTCAGTATTGTCCAATTATACCTGAAAATGAAATTTAGCCTTATAACTATCAAGGTTTACGATTATTGTCAACTCTTTGCAACTTGTCCAAAAAACAAACTAGACCTAGTCAAATCAATGCAGATACTCACTCTTAAATTCCACTTTGGTAATCCTATCAATTTTGAGAGGTATTTTTGGTTCCCTGTCATTTGGAACTGGCCCCCAAATTGTAACTGAAATCTCGATTCCTTTTCGTATTAAAGAATTTGTTACTCAATCGCTCGTTCGTATTAATTAAGTTCGTTCGTTCGTTCGTTCGTTCGTTCGTTCGTGAGTTCGTGATTTTCGCAACTCACTCTCACTCACTCAGTTCACAACTCCCTCGCTTCGCTCGTTCCAAATTGACTAATATAATGTAGGGAATATCCAATAGCTGTGCCACAGCCTGCGCTCAAATACCACAAGAATCGATTTACACTGTGACTTGGCGTCTCGAATTCAAAAATAAATTTTTATGACTATATGGCTGCAATAGAGAATGTTGGTTTAAATTGATATGGATTCACGATAAAAAGGTGATTACGTTATGGATTCACGATAAAAAGGTGATTAAGTTATGAGTGGAACGATATCAATAGGGTCAGCCTTGATGCGAGCTTCGAACCCAACACATCAGGTGTCTTCCGCACACTTGACTGGGACTGGCATTTTGTCATGATGAAACAAGTTTCTTGATTAAAATTCAATAAATATATCTTGTGTTGTTACCATATTACCGGGACAGGTGCCGAAGGTGATATATATATTGTGTATAGTCAATTTGATAAAGGAGATACGTGGATAGGACTGCATCTGTTTTCAAGTATTTGATCTTATTTTTTTTTGTACAATCACACACACACACACACGCACACACACATATTCATTCGAGGGTTTTTTATTTTAATTTCCTTATACAACATCCTCCATGTCATCATCTTCCTCCTCATTTTCATCATTCTCTTGTTGAGTAGCATTTACACCGAGTCTTGCAGCACGCTCAGCATCTCTCAATCTTCTATATTCAGGTTTCAAGTTATACTTTGAAGTGTAAGGACCTTTTTTAATCAAGTTTGCAATTGATTCCAAAGACTCTTTCAAATAAGACTCTGGTTGCCTTGTTCTTTCTTTTAAACCTTTCATTGACCAATATTCATATTCTTCGAAAAGTCTAAATAACAAGTCGAGTAAATCTTTTTTAGGCATTCTAATTGCTCTACCTTCAATATTCATTTTCTTTTGAGTAGTCTTTAAAAATACCGAAGAGTTGTTACCTCTGATTGAAGGACCAGCACTTGATTGTATAACACCTGGGATATCTCTTAAGAATGTAACTTTAGGTCTTGCAGGACCTTGAAGAATACTTTGTCTTTTCATTAAAATTTGACCATATTTTGAATCACTTTTAGAAGGTACTATTTGACAATCATGACATACTTTACCAATTAAGGCAGTTTTTTTAGGGATAGTTTTAACAAATGGAATGATTTTTTTAGTTCCATCTTCATCTTTAGTTATACGATAAAATTTATTTGCTCTAGTTTCAACTGGAGCAGGTTCCCCAAGCTTCTTTTTATCTACTGAAGGTAGTTCAGGTAAATCAGGCATTTCACCAATTTCAGTTAATTCTTGTTTAAATTTCTTCAAGTTTTCTTCTTTAAATACGTATGAATTCCTTACTTGAGTGTTTAACATTGATATTTCATATTCATGTGGGATATCACTAATATTATCATGAGATTCATCTAATGCTAATTTCACTTGAAGTTTCCCACCCGTTGTATTTTTCTTTATCTTTACTGTTGCTATTTGTTTACCATTCAAAGCATCCACGTTTGACCATTTATCTGCTAAATATCTAGGGAGTTTAACCAACCAAATCTTTTGAGAACCTGCTGTTAAATTCATATCTAATGATTCATCTTCTTCTAAATAATCTTCTGGGTCTGATAATATTGAATGATCTGGCTCAGTTTCTCTATCTTCTAACTTGACTGTTCCATCTTCCTTTTCAGTTTTGATTGGTTTCTTCTTTATTGAGTTCATTTTTTTTTCCAATATCTCCACACACACACCCAACTATTTATTAGGTAATTGCTATGAAACATTAATAGAAAGTGTTCTTTAATTATTAATACATTAATTATTGGAGTTATTGGATCTATTTCAATAAAATTCAATCAATTCATTGGATTATAACTTGCAAAAGAAATCTTTGTAAATGACATCTAAGATGATATAATTTGGCGTGTGCGATATATTATTAAAAGATGTCAATCGAAGATGATGATGTTGCACTTGTCATAACACCATGTTACTACTCTTCAGATATAAGCAAATGTGGGTATTGTAAAGGAGAAAAGGAAAACTTTCATTCAATTGATAACCTTAAAGGTGATTTGATTCCAACTAAAAGTCAATCATACAGTCTTGGAGCAACAGCAATACAAGTGTCATGTTCACAATATGATCGGATGATAAACAACGGATTTAGAAGATCAGGGAATTTTCTTTACAAAACAGATATGTTACGTGGATGTTGTCGACTATTTACTATTCGAACTTGTTTAAAGTACTTGAAACTTGATAAAGGATTACGAAAAACGGTAAACAGATTTATACGAGAATTGGGTTTAGAAGATCCCAAAAAGCATTCATCTAATGAAAAATTCAATTTAAACTCTTTACTAATAGCTGAACAAAAATCATCTAGATTTTATACAAAGTTTGAACCAGCAACCTTCACTAAAGAAAAGTTTGCACTATTTAAAAAGTATGAGAAAGCTGTCCATAATAGAAAAGCTGAAGATATAACTGAATACAGTTTTAGTGGATTCTTATGTACAAATCCTTTCACTCAAGATGAAGAAAATGGAACTCAAGACCAATGGGATGAATTAAATTCTTGGATTAAAACTTGGAATACTAAAGATTTCAAATATGACTCTAAAAGAATTGGCCCTGTACATGAATGTTATTTTCTTGATGATGAGTTGATTGCATTTGCTGTTTTGGATTTTTTACCAAGTGGATTATCTTCAGTATATTTAGTGTGGGATCCGGATTATGCGCATTTATCATTAGGAACATTGTCTGGTTTAAGAGAGTTGATTATGTGTGAAGAATTAAATTTAGGATATTATTATTTGGGATACTATGCCAATGATTGTGCCAAACTAAAGTACAAAGCAAAATTCGGAGGTGAACTTTTAGATGTTTGTAATGGAATTTATGTCCCATTGGAGAAGATTCAAGATTTCATAAAAAATGGGAAATTCTTTGTTCTTGGTGATGGGAATCCAATAACTAAAGAAATTGATCAAGACCATTTCATAAACACCCAAACATTTGAATCTTCAAAATTCAGTTCGTACCCAAAATTATTCAACGCAGCATACAATATGTTTAATCAGGTTTATCATAGTGAACCAAGTAAAGATTCGATCTTTTCACAAGCTACTTATTACAAAAAATTATTAAAAGATGAATATAATATTGAGTTTAAAAATAGCAAATTCTCCATACCTGACGTTGTTCCTGGAATAATGCCATTATCTCAACTTTATAATTTATTCAAAACTAAGAAAATCAGTAATTCAACTTTGATCATGGTTTTTGATGCACAATTCTCCAGAAAGTATTATGGGGTTACTTTGGGTGAAGCTGACACTGAAATCAAAACCAATTATTTGAATTTGGTGAGAATAATTGGTTTGAGAAGACCTGAGTTACTTGGATTGTATAAAGTTTGAGAATGCTTGGAAGATGAAATGTACTAAACAAGCGAGAATTGTGTTTATATAATACTGTTACATAAGCAGTCATATATTCAAGATTCCGAGAGCACCATGAATGGTGGCGAATAATGCAACTCAATTATTGTTTGACCTAATCAATTAAGGGAATTCCATGTGGCACTGCCCTGTATGTTAGCACAAGAAACAAAACATCGGGTCTTTAGACGGCACGGGTCTTTAGACGGCACGGGTCTTTAGACGGCACGGGTCTTTAGAAGGCATGGGTCGTTTAAAGGCTATAAATATCAAAGCATACTATGTATGCATATCTTAAACTAGTATTATTCTCTCTATAATACCCAGGACATTTGTATATTACATTCTCATATCAATAAAAAATTTCATAGCCAAGCAACTCTTTTTGACAATCATCTTATACGGCGAATCAATTACACACTATTAAAGTTTTTGAATTGTATTCTAACAATAAAAAACTACACCAAAAAACCTACAAGCCCAGCCATAACTACCCCGACACCAGCGCTATGGTATACTGGGGAACCATTTGCACTCAACACTTTGGGGTGTGATTTTTGTTTAGTTTCATTAGTTTTACCGGTGGTATTGACCAATTTTTTGTCATCGAGGTCTAATCCATCGAGGTCTAATCCATCATCGGAAACGTCAACGTGTGTAGAGGAATTTCTTGGAATGTCAGATAAATTTTTATCATGAAGATCATCATGAAGATCATCAAGATGGTCATCAAGATGGTCATCATGATGGTCATCATCAAAAATTTCATCTTTAATAGCTTCATCTTCATCAAATTCATACCCATCAACTTTCAAGATTTCAAATTCCTTTTTATTAGGAAGATATGTGTATTGATACTTTTCAATCAATTCTTCAATCTTCTCTTCAGAAGCCAATTCAATGTTGGCACAATCAAATTTGGTGTCATTTGCAAAATGGAACACGATTGAGCGACCAATGATATAAGATCTTGAATGTTTGTTTAAAGATAAGAAAGGATCAGTATATTTTGTTTCAAAACATGTAGAGTTAACCCATCCATGTTTTCCTGATAAATCACCAACTTGACAGTAGGAGTCATCTTTTGTGTTTTCACATTCAATAGCTCCACGATAAGGATTGAAAACTTTACCAACCTTGTCACAAACAGTTTTGTCGTTATTACCAACTGATTTTTTATGGATATGATAATAGAATGGTCCACCTTCTTTTGGTAACCCTGTCACATCAACATGTACCATCACCTCTTTTTCGTTTGTAGCACTAAACACAACATTCCCATACTTGAGGTCAGCAAGTCCTAAGATATTTTTTGGATTCTTAGTTACTCTTGGAGCTTTACCTGCATTTATAAAATTTGGTAAGACCCAAACAAGTGTTGAAAGTATCATTAGAATGTTAATCATGATGTTGTCAGTTGTTGTCTGTAGTTTGTTGTGCAAATATCTTGTTAATTTCTTTGGAGCTAAAGAAGAAGTGTTTGATTAAGTTTTAAAAAATGGAGCTTCAAACTTCTCTTAAGTAGTGCTCTTGGAGCTCTATACACAAATGTGATTTTTAGGCTGCAAATCTTTTGCATCTGTCATAATTGCAGGTTGCACCCAACCACAAAAGCGATATTTTAAACCTTGCACTGCGAGCATATTTGTGTCATCTATAACGTCATGAAAGATTTTGCCCCGCAATTTTGTTTAAGGGGAGAGAGATCTGGAGAGGAGTTGAGGTTAGTTGATGAAGGTGGTTTACATGAGCTTGAAGATGGTGATGATTGTTTATAGAGTGTATTTTTAAATACCTTAAACGTAAGGTGATGTATGCTATACTTGTGGTGATATACGTTCGCTCCTTGATTTGCACTTGTAACCCTGAGATTCATACCCCTGATAAATATATCCCCACAACTGAATAAACTATAAATAACGGTGGGATTCCTCTCATATTTAGCAAATTATGACAAGAACAAATAAATGGACAGTACACGAGAAAAAGTCTCAACCAAAGTGGTTTACATCACATGGACCAATCAATGCGGACCCCAACAAGGTGAAAAAGAGTGGTGCTGGTAACAATAACTGGGGTCAACCAGGTGATGAATTGGACAGACTGGGCTTTAATTTCTTTGGCTCGTCTCAAAGGAGAAATTCAAACCACAGTGATAACGAAGAGAGGTTTAAGGATATGGATGAGACTGTTGACAAAAGAATTCATAATTCTGATTAGCTGAGCATTGAGTGCACACTTATGGTTTACTACTGAATTGAGTGCACTAACTCATGGTTAACTACTGAATTGAGTGTACTAACTCATGGTTAACTACTGAATTGAGTGCACTAACTCATGGTTAACTACTGAATTGAGTGCACTAACTCATGGTCTCAGACAATTTCCTTTTTGATTACACGGCTGACCTTTCAAGAGTTGAACTCTTTTTTTTTTTTTTTATTTCTCCTTAAAGCTGAGCTCAGAGCTTGGCTTAAACTATTGAAGCTGCTGTGCAGTACTACAAACCCAAAAAAACACTTTATAAAGAAATTCAAATTAAATAACAAATATATAAGCAAATACGAACATTCAAGCATTAAACTTTTCTTTCCCTTGAAGCATTAAACTTCTCATCAAACATTTCTCTTTCTCTTCAAACATTAAGAAAAGAGAAGAACGAGACGGACAAGACAAGAACAGAACAAGACAAGATTACTTGTCCTCTTAAAAACTCCAACTTGTCAATCCATATAACCACACCATCCATCCCTTACATAGCAAGGAAATGTGACGTAACGTGACAACGTGACAATCGCACCAACGTGACCACATACTCAATTGAAGACTATACATGCACTGATAGTAATGCAGTACTATTTGTCGCAGGTTGTACTGCTTCGCAGCACTATTTGTCGCAGGTTGTACTGCTTCGCAGCACTATTCATCGCAGGTTGTACTCAATTGAAGAACTATACATGCACTCATAGTACTGCTTCGCAGCACTATTCGTCGCAGCACTATTCGTCGCAGCACTATTCGTCGCAGGCCTCAAGCATTAAACTTCTCTTTCTCTTCAAGCTCCAACTTTTTCTCATTTTCAGCTTTCCAACCCTTTCTCTTTTGTCTCTCTTCATAAGCATTTTTATTTGTCAAGACTCTATTGACAATAAATTTCGTATTAATGTGATCATACTTGTGAGTGCCAATTTCATGGTATAAATTCAATTGTTTAATTTCAGCATAAGGATCAAATTCATCTTCAATAACTGAAGGTCCATGGAAAACTTTCAATACATTACCTGGAAGTTTATTTAAAAAGTCTTTAGATGGTGAGAATGGAGCACCAATAACCAATCCATCCACATAACGACATTGTAAGACACATAAAGATCTTTCGAAAATATTCAAAAGGGGATAGTTTAAGCCTTTATGTTTGTTGAGAGTTGAATCATCATGAATACCAACAACAACACTTGCACCAGCTTCATTTGCCTTAGATTTTAAAAGTTTCAACACTTCAATATGACCCGGATGAAACAAATCAAATCCACCATCAATATAATAAATAGAGTTGTAAGATTCTTGAACTTTTTCAGAAGGAGAAACAATCACATTTAATTTTGAAGAGTCTGAAGTATATACATAAACTCCTGACCAAGGATTCAAGCCTGTTTGATCAGTTGAATAATTTTTAAATCTTTCCAAATTATCTTCTTGGAAAAGAGAATGAGACTTTATTGAATCTTGATTTTGGATCAGTGTATAATGATGATTTTTACTTGTTGATAACATTCTACCAACCAAATCAGTAGTTGAAATATTTGGAGTTCTTTTAACAACAACAAATAATCCCAAATCTTTAACTTCTTGATAACAATCATTTCCATTAGCATCAGTTGTAATGTCATCTCCATGTACAACATATTCACAATCATACTTTTTAATGAAACTTGGACTAGTCACATAAGGAGCATCTGAAATAGTACATGTAGACCATTTACAAGCTTCAACAGCTGCAATTCTTTCATCCAACTTCATAACAACAGGTCCTTTATTATGTAAAATCTCTTCATCTGAATGAACACCAACATATAATTCCTTTCCAAGTTGCCTAGCTTGCATCATTGCACCAGAATGTCCTATATTTGGTTAATAATTGAACTACAATTAATTCATTCACATAAACATACCATGGTGAGCAAAGTCAAAACATCCATCGACCCATATCCTGGCATTTTCGATACCTTCTGGTCTACTGTACATCTTCACACGTTCCTTTAATTTACAAGAAAAAGTATTTTTGTGTTTGCGATAGAACAATCAACTGACAGATTATTGAGAAAGATGTAGTAATTTACATGACTTGAATTATAAATAGAGTAAGGATTAGGGATTCAAATGTATACTATTGAAATTAGGCTCTATACAGATTTTGGAAGTACAAAATTAAGCTGTGGGGTTTCCCAGTGAGTAGTTTGCTGTGAAGTTTGAAGATCTACATTGGTAGACTCTTGTCACTCTTTTAAATTGGATTTTTAAAAATTGATGATCATATGTGGTTTTATTCAACAACCAATGAGCAAGAGCTTTGCTGGACACTTTGAGGAGCTGTTCACTTTCCCTTTGGAACTCTTGATTTTCTCAAGGTCCTCACTCCCGAACTCCCGAACTCCCGAACTCACTCACTCACTCACTCAATCACTCAATCACTCAATCACGAACTCACTTCGTTCGCTCGATAAAAATACTCTTTCTTATCATTGAACAACTTCTGTTCCAACGATTCTTCATCAGCTCTCCATTGATATAAATCATTTCATCTTCCCTTTATACCGCTTCATTTGATACCACACCTTCTTTTTCATTCAACTTTTTTATATTTGCATCATTCTTATGATCACCTTGGAATTTTCCTTTCATCCTATCTAACCAAGCCTGTTGGGGTTCTCTTGATGAATGATAACCAGATTCATCTCTTATAGGATCATCATGCGATAAGTTTACATTATGTTCTCTTTCAGCTTTGGCTCTTTCTTCAACTAAAACAACCATATATTTGTATATTATTGCTGCATTTCTAGTTGAGCAACCATTTAACCATGCTAAAAAAACTCCAATCACTGGAGGTATACTAAGAGCAAAATCAATCGCAGCATTCCCTTGAAGCTTTGCTTGCATGCTTTTTGGTATATCATATTTAGACAGAAATGATCGAATTAATCTTTGATGCAAAATAAACATCAAATATGGTCCAATAACAGGTATTAAAACAACAATAGGTACCAATCCTATACCCCAGTCCATACAAAGACAGCATGATCCACACATACACCGATCTTGCAGCCACGCTTGCAGTTGTACCCCTCTCCAAATCTTTTGCTCCTCTTTGGTTGCACTATCTGGTAACCTTACCCTACTCCCATCATCATTATAATAAGGATTTTTAGGGTTAAATGTCTTGCCAAAAACCTCATTAAACTTTTCTAGAATACCATTGTAGCCTAGACTATTCACTATGAACTGAACTGGAACCTTTACCATTTAAGTGTTTGGTTTTTAATATCTTGCATTATTTTGTTTCGCGATTGTTTGCTCTTGCTACAGAATTATTTTGGGATTTGCAGTTGAATTAAAATGTATGTAAAGGCAATGAATTGATACATTGTATTTCCTTCATAGTGTCTAAATGTATATTCGTACACACTTGATTTAATGCACGAAATCACCTATACGAAATAACCTATACGAAATAACCTATTCGAAATCACCTATACGAAATCACCTATACGAAATCACATATATGAAATCACATATACTAAATCACCTATACGAAATCAAATATACGAAATCACATACGAAATCACATATACGAAAACCTACTTTTCTCTTTAAACCAAAATCATGGTCTCACTCAATCCCGTCTCAAGTTATCCAATTGTCTTTTAGATAATGGCAACATTATACCGTTTGTTTCCTTTTGACATATAAAACATGAAGGTTTCCGCTTAACTTTAAAACGATCCAAAAAGCATGCTTTGCAGAATATATGATCACACTGTGTTCGTATAGGAAACTTGTAGTCTGATTTACACAACACACAACGGAAAGGTTGTTCCTCTGGCTTGGCTTCTTCAAGCTTCCAATCTTTTTTTATCGGACCCTTTTGTTTCAGTTCATCTCTAACGTGCAAAAACTTACAGGTATCTCCATAACCACAGTAACCTGTTTGTAGAAAGTCTTTACACACATCTGGTTGAAAGTCTGTTATAGTGATTGTTTTAATGTTTTCAGCTTGTGGTTTTAGCTTTGGTTTTGGTGCTGGTACTTCCTCATGTTGTGGTGTATTGTTTGCAATTATGAGTGTTTTGGAACGTTTTTCATTTGAAGATGATATGAATTTGGTTGAAGATTTACGTTTTAAAGATGATTCAAATGGTTGGTCTTTATTTAATTTGGGAGATGAATGTTCTTTTGATTGTCTTATAACATCCTCTTCATCATATGATTTTCGTTCATCAACATTTGATTTGTCAATCCCATCAATAACACTTTGATGTTCATTAAGCTCCACTTTATCATCCAATTTGGATATCACCGTCTGTTCTTTGCCTTCAGATTTCTTTACCCGTTTCTTAAACATATATAGTGCGACATAAGAATCAGTATTTGAATAGTTGCGCGAAGTCTTTTTTATTAGATTTATAGACTTCATCATGAGAACTCTCCTACATAGGTTAGCAACACTACCGGTGAAAAACAAAGTTCAAGTCAGAAGAATCAGCAACATTGATTCGTTTTTTAAACTTTTCGTCAAGAATTTCCCCAATGGAGGCCCACCCGAAGATTCATTTTTAATCAATAGCAAGGCTTTACGTCGGGAATATAGAAGTTTACAAAGTGAAAATCACCCAGATGTACTTATTGGATCTGCATTATTGAAATCAGGTAACTCTAAAGTTGAAGATACATCATTTTCAACTGTTATCAACAAAGCTTACTCTGTTTTACTGAACCCATATTCTAGAATTGCGCACTATATTCAATTGAATCATCCAGATCACTTGGATATAACTGAAGATGAAGTTTCTAAAAAATTGATTGCATCATTCCAATCATCTTCTCCTTCAGTATCATTGGATTACAAAGAAATGTTGATGGTGGTATTAGAGGCACACGAATCACTTGAGTTGGCAGTACTGGAGCGTGACTTGGATGATCTTAGTGATGAAAATGATTTAAGGATTAAAGAAAGCGAAAAACGTATCGATGATTTTGTTAGAAGTCCTATAAGAGAATGGGATGATTTGATCATTGAAGCTATCAAATTAAAATATTGGGTGAATATACAAAATGGCATTAAAGAGTGGGAGCCTGGCAAGCCTGTTCACTTGACGCATTAAGAAACGTCATTGAAAATTCAATCGAATTCACATGCATTGAATGTGATTGAAAAGGTTAATTTTTGATTGAACAAAAAAATGTACACTTGATATACTTGTTTTTTTTTTTATTGTTACCTGTTTGAAATTGGGATGGTTAATGAGTATATTCTTTTATTGTTATAAGAATTGTATCCTTAAACCAAACATATTCTTGCTTGACATTAAGTATGAATGTCATTATAAACTAGCAAATACTTTTGCATTTGACATAAAGTAGAACCAAAAATGTTATTGTTAAAGCATGTTTTGTATCTTTTGAAACAAGTATGAATGTAATCATTAACCAGAATGTTCTTAAATATTAAACCTTGTATAGAACATAATATCAAGAATGAATGTATTAATACGAGTTGACAGATTATCATAAAACCTCAAGCTATTGCAATAGGTTGATCATCATCATAAAACCTCAAGCTATTTAGTAATAGGTTGATCATCATCATAAAACCTCAAGCTATTTAGTAATAGGTTGATCATCATCATAAAACCTCAAGCTATTTAGTAATAGGTTAATCTTCATCATAAAACCTCAAGCTATTTAGCAATAGGTTCATCGTCATCATCTTCGATGATTTCATCATCATCTGCATCAGCATAGTCATCAGAGTCTAAGGGGAGACCGAATTCACAAGTTTCAAATTCCGCCTTTTGTTCATCAGTCTTTGGATGTAATCTTAACCAATTCATTCTTGGACCTGAAGCACTCAATTCATTAATTTTAAAACCGAAAAGTTTTAAACCAAAGTCATTTTGATTAAATTTATTTATTCTGATTCTGCATTGATTTTCGATTTCAGGGAACATCTTTACCAATAAACCTGGGAATGTTGTTCCGAAGAAGGCACCATCTATATTTAAATATCTTGAACTTGAAGGTAAATAAATATCATTACAACATGGACAATATAATCTTACAGTTTCTTGACCTGGTATATCTGTTGATCCTACTGGCATCAAGTGCATACCATCACAGTAGTAACGAGGGCATGAACCAAATTCATTCCTTTCGAATTTTGTTGCCATCGCGGTTAATCCTGCTTTGGATGTAATATATCTAGCGTGAATCAAGCCATATAATAATTCGGCTGAATTTGATAATAAAGCTTTATTTGGTAATTCTGACTTTGATCCTCCTGATTTAGTATTGTTTGTGCTATTGGTGTTGTTTGAATCATCGATAGGATCATCTGCTGTGCTCACTGGGTAATCTAATATCGTATACAAAGCCTCTCTATAAAACGGAACCTGCAGTGATAATCCCGTCAAGTTGAAATCATCTTCAATGAAATCATGTGGCACTGCAACAAAGTAATCGTTTGCAAATGTATCACAGTATTGTTGGATCCAGGGCACGTAGTCCTCCTCTTGGTCTGATGGCATTTTCGTCTCCTTGATAAAAAAAAAAAAAATTCACGGAACGAAAATTTAACATACTACTGAGTGTTTGCCATAACTCTATACGAAATTGTAATTAAATGCTTTCTATATATTTAACCTTTTAAGGCTTTACCTTATTCATCAAATCCTTTCTTCTATTGAGTCATAAATGCACACACATGTATGTTTAATGAATTTCAACATTGACAGAGACAGAGAGAGACAGACAGAGACAGAGAGAGACAGACAGAGACAGACAGAAACAGACAGAGACAGACAAAGACAGACAGAGAGTTTATCTCGTTGTCAATAAACATTTATAGCTATGTATGAAGCAAAAACCAATAAGAAGCCAAAATGAATAATATATCGCTTCTTCATAAAACAACCTATGCAAACATAAATGCTTAATCACTGTCAACTCTTTGATCTCTTGTTAGTGTCAAGCAAAAAAACGCGACACACTATCAAATTTTTTATATTCGTTGTTCTCATAGTATGCTTGACTTGCAACCATACACCATTTTACTAAGCATATTCTTGTTCCTTAGTGTCAAGCTCTTTGTTAGTAAGGTTGGCAAATCAAATGTACAAGATTTTGCTTGGGGATTGTACATGAAGCTCGGGTCTAAGATTGGTATTAACCAATCATTTGTCGAGATAGGTTCTAAGAAGCACGAGTTGGCTCAATTAAATAAGGAAAAGAGAAGCATCAGCGCTCAAGATGAATATGCCAAATGGACAAAATTGAACCGTAGGTGTGACAAGTTGGTTGCCGAAATCAAGACTGCGGAAGAAGCAATATTAGAGGACAAATCCAAAATCAATAAGCTTGTGGGTTTATTACTTACTGTGGTTACTACTTTACCAATTTGGTTTTATAGACTTTGGTTTAGAAAGGCAGTTTTGTTTTACTTGCCTCGTGGTGTTTTCCCAACCTACATTGAGTGGTTCCTTGCACTTCCATTTATTCCACTTGGAGGTATTGGTTTGACCCTCTGGATGACTTCTGTGAATCTGGTTTTGGAATCCGTTTCCTTATTGGTTAGTTTTCCCTTTGAAACAAAGGTGAGTAAACCTGTGAAACCAAAGGTTGAACCTAAAGTTGAAGAGGTTGAAGAAGTGAATTAAAAGCGAGGGAAGTGAGTGAAATGCAAAGCTAAAAAATACACCTTGAGTTTGGTTAAACAAAGTGATTCTGTGCAAGAGTATGTGAAGAATCTGGATTTTTAGTTTATAGTCCGAAATGGCAACGCCGTACACTCTTTTAAACTCACAAAGATTTGAATTCTGGCCGATGGCTTGTATCAAATGCATGGCGGATTCAATGTCATTCACCACGTTGAGCGGGTTGATTTTAGATGAAAAAGCTACACCGAATCTGCAACATGTAGTTTGTTAACGTGAATAATAATAAATACGATATGAATTAGAGTGAGTGAGTAGCGAATTCAAAGTAATATCTATGAATTTATTGTGGTGCTAAAAATTATGAATCAATTTTCTAATCTAAAATATACAGACGGTAGGATGTTCTTCTCTAGAAATTATAATATCGTCTCCTCTCATTCTTCAGTACAGTTCAGCAATGTTCAAAGTCTCATCTAATCGTTGTTGCATAACAGTTTTAAGTTCATCAAGTTGATTATTCAGGAAATCATAACTATTAATACTGGAACGTTGCACATCATCTTGAAAATCTCGGATAGTTTTATTAATCAACTTTTCTAATGAACCATCATTCACAGAAACGTTAGCATCTTTTGCTAAAGCCAAGTAGTACCAGGAATCCATAACTTTAACCCAGCATTCCAAGTCAATTGAAAATCTGTAGATATCGTTGGTATTCTCAATAATAACATATGGTGATCCGTCTCTTGTGTCTAATTCAAATGATTTCACAAGTGGTAGAACACATGATACACTTTGCTTTTTCACTGATGTAGACATATCAATATCGAAATTATTGAGTACAGGAGCTATTGAAACACCCTTAAGTAATCCTGTAACTCTCTTGAAGCCGTTGGTAAAAAATTGCCATGAATAAATTAAACCTGTATTGGTAAGTACCATTAAATATCCATTTTCATACCTACAACTCACAACGTTTTCACCAAGTTCGATCGCTGGACACAAGTATTTACCACTAAAGGCACAAACTATTTGAAGTGTACCATGAAGGGATATTAATGCAATACATTCCAATTTCTTGTCCATCACAATTCCAGCCACATGCTGAATTTTGTAAGGGAAATAAAGTGTATAATCCCGGCCAACTAAGTTTGAAGACACTATAACTCTGGTTGGATCATTGAAATCGATTTTTTCCATCGGATCGCTATCAATTACAATATCATCCTCATTGAGAGGCCATCTAGAACCGTTCCGCACTTCAATCGTAGTTCTAACGCTGTCAGGTATGCTTTCAAGTTCACGTACAATGCTATTTTTGGGGTCGAAAGAATGCAGAACCCCGTGGAAAACAACAGAGAACAACATTTCTTCATCGGCATCAATGTTTGACAATTCACTATCTTTGGTCGAAATTGAAGTTACTGAATTATTTGGTATGGAGGTAATGTTAGCTAGTAACTGATTGGCCTCGTTGCTTACAATGGCAGGGCTATAGAACAAACGTTCAGGAAGGCTTGATATGAGCTTCAAGCTATTTGGATAGCGCATTTCTAGTATAGTTCTCCTCATTTTATTCCTTTGTCTCCTCAAAGATGCCTCTGAAATGTTTTGTGTAGATGTGGTGGTGGTATTGTTACCCATATCATCATTATCATTATCTTGGTCTTGTAACAATTGTCCGCTCTCAACTTGAGGATCAGAACTTTTTAGCCTGTAGCCATGTACAGACAGTTGAACACCCAATCTTGGAAGGAAATAGTTTGACAGCGAGATTTTAGAGTTTTTGAATATTCTCTTTTTAGCTATCAGCTTCTCTGGAATGATTGGTTTATTATTTGATGAAGATGAAATCAACAAGGGAGCCACTCTCTTTTTCCCATTTTTTATTGTGATGCTTTGCACCATTTTTGTCATTTGTTTAGGAGTGAGATTGTCTATCCTGGTTGCGTTAAGAGGTGTAGCTTTTGTATCTTCAGCAACAGGAGGATTGACTGACAATGGAATGTCTGATGATTTTCTTGTATAGTTTACGGGTCTGAGGGAAAATTCGGACTCATTATTTGATGGAGTAATATCCAGACTTTTTGATTGGAAAGGTGCATCCAGAGACCTCATTAAAACATCACCTACTGTGTTGGAAGGCGTAAAATTATCAGGCTCAACAAATGGTAATAAAGTTTTCTTTTCATTTTTAGCCTTTTCAATCAGAGATTTGGATTCCAAAATCAACTGCTCCACAGTTTCCGGGAAAACATTTGAATCTCTATCGGCACCATATTTGTTCAACTGTACGTTTATCATGTCTTCACTAACCATTTTACCAAGCTCACCTTCGCTAAAAGTAACCACCACCACTGACCCGTTCAACGAGCATAAAAAAAGAGATTGGCCGTCTGGCGACCAACACATATCCGTGATTGAGTTATCAACAATATCTTCAGCTACAACCAAAGGTCTGCTTGAAGTTGTACGCCAAATAGCTAAGCTTCGATCTTGGCCTGCAGTTGCTAGTATTGTAGAAAAGTTTTGTTGTTTATCTTGAGAAGAAGAGCCTCCTTCCAAATCGAATAATCTAGGCAGAAAAGCACACACTTCACAAGGGGCTTCATGGCCAATCAAGGAGATATCTGTAGTCCAATTACCTCTGTTAATGATAACCACAGAAGAAACAGGTCCATTTGTAGCGTTTGGAACGGCTATATGCTGACCATCAGGGGACCAACTCATCCGACGAAAGTATGAAGTTAAAGGAGATTTTCGGAATGGATCTATGACAATATGTTCCATTTGAAATTCATAATTATTGAAATCATTCAACTTTTTATAGTATCTAAAGATTCGTACTGTTCTGTCATCGGATGCAGTAGCAAAAAACTTATTTGCAGGGTCGAAAACAATCCCCTTAACCATTGATTGATGTACATCATATCTTTTAATTCTTTCGAAATTCAAAGCATTCCATACAATGATCAGTCTATCCAAACCAACAGTGACCAATAATAACCCATCTGGAGACCACGCGATATCTTGAATATCATTATCATGCGCAACCAATCTCTTTCTTATATTCCAATGTTCCAAATCAGCTTCTGCCTCTCCGAACTGCTTGGGCCTGTTTGTATGCTCTTCATCTTTCTCCCATATAAGGCAAATCTTGTCATCAGATCCAGATGCGAGGAATCGTCCATCTGGTGAGAACTTGACTGTGGTAACAACCCCGTTATGTCTGCTCATGGAGCACAAAGGTCTTCTGAGTGAAGCTTCCGGGAGACTTTCTTCAATTTTAGAGTTAATCTTCAACTCATTTGCTAGTTTATTAAATGCAAGTATAGTCTTGGTATCCCAAATTTTCACGTTTCCGTCAAGTCCCCCAGATGCTAGTCGGGTACCATCCGAATTTATGGTTACTGAATAACATTCAATTTTTTTATTATCGGCTTGAAATGTTAGTTGAGACACGCTTGAGCAAAGCTGATTCACTTACTTCTATGGCCAAACCATGGTAGCTTTAGTATTTGCATAGATGTTTTTTGATTTAATTCAAAGTTTACGACTGCGAAATGCGAAATGCGAACTGGAGATATGAACTTTAACGAGTTGATGAAAAATTAACTCAAAGATGGCCGGTAACCGTTACTGATGTGTTTCGGATCTATAAGACATGACCACATGATGATTTAGTCTCGTGGTTTGTTTCATGGCTGCAAATAGGCAGGGGGAAGTTACGCTACATCTTGTTCATAATAATGAAATGAATGAACATTCATTCAATAGTATACAAGGTACACATAATAGAAACTTTTAATCAAGTAAAAAAACAATCTATATTGTCATGACGATATACGTTTCCTCACAAATACCTGTGACAGCTTGGAACATATCGAATTAAATATTAAGCAAACAGTTCGAGTAAAGCTGGTAAACTCTAAAACTATTTAACATACAAACGTAAACGATGGTGGAGTGAAGCCCAACTACAATCCAAATTCCTCCTTCAAAGCAGTGCAAAATTTCACAAGCCCATCTCTAAGCGTTTCTTCTGGAACAGCAGCATACGTGCCTCTAAAGAAAATAATGTCAGAGTTCAGGCTTTTTAAATGAGTTTGAGGAGGCGTGGATTGACCTCTGGCAGTGAAGAAGGAACCTTTGACCAAACAAGAACCGTGTTTAATTCCGGCTTCAAAGATTGCATTTTCAACTTTTAAAGGATCACTTTGATGGAGAGACTTGAATTTTGGATGCTTGGAGGCATCGATTTTAATAGTGAAGAACATACCAGCAATAGGAGGAAACCATGAAGCCACTTCTTTAGGGAAATGACTTTCAAGAGTATCAATTGCAACATCTCTTTTAATAGAATATCCTTTTCTTAAGGAGATTAACCAATCCAAAAATCCTTGCTGACCCCATTTTTGGAACAAGCTATTTATGATGGATTGTGAGAAGCCAGAAGCTGCTTGAATCGATACTTCATGAACCCTCTTGTAATATTCAAGTAAGCTCTTTTGTCCAACTATCCAACCAACTCTTGACCCTGGTGCAATTATTTTTGAGAGAGAATCTAATCTCAATACCCTACCATCAGTATCCATTGAAAGGAAGGTTGGAATCAAGTTTTTCACAAACTCGTCATGATCAGGGGCTGTTTCGTAATCTCTCAGAGTGTGATCAGTAGTGTACTGAGTCATTTGTAAAAAGTAGTAAGGATCATCTTCAATGATGATGAAATCATGTTCTTGAGCCAAAGCATATATTTCTCTTCTCCTTTCGACATCCAAGCAGGAACCAGTTGGATTCTGCCCTGTTGCAATAGTGTACAAAAGTCTTGGTTTTGGACCTATCCAATTTTCCAATATATTTCTGAACTCAGATGGAATAATCCCGAAATCATCCACTGGAACTGGAATAGTATTAATTCCCTGGGATTGAATAGCTTGTAAGGCACTCGAATAACAAAAGTTTTCTACAAACACAGAATCACCTCTTGTGGTAAATATTCTAAGTGTTGCGTCTATTGCTTGTGTGTTACCCACTGTTAACATCAAATCCCAATCTTCATATGGGACTTTATGGACAATTTTGGTATGTTCTTTTAAAAAGTCGCGTAATTCGGTATGTCCTTCAGTGTAACCGTATTGTAAAGATCTGGATAATTCGATTTGATTTGGTTCATTGTTTTCTCGTTTCTTATGTACCGAAACGGTAGCTTTTTCAAAGTCTTGAGATGGAATTGGAACATCAACACTGATTTTATCGATTGGGAAACTATCTGACATTGGTAATCCACCACCCAAAAACGTCACATCGGGATCCATAAAATATTTGAAGAGCTGCTTCAATGAAGACGGAGTTCTTGATTGCGATTCCGGTGAAAGGTGATGCGTTAAATCTTTAGCTGCTGTTTGGGTCATTTTCTATTTGTAATTTGGAAATAATGCTTTCGCCTTAATTTTAAATACTGTGGACAATCCCATCTTATATGCCACAAAAATCGAATTATGATTCAGAACTTAATTCGAGACATATGCAGGCCGATAAGAAACGGCACGAGATGTGAGTCACAACATCTCCATCTACCCCAAATATAGATGGTGATGATTATGAATGATTGAGTGTGTAATTGTATGAGTGTTGATAAATTGGATCTGAATTGATTTTTCAATTGTTTGATTAATTCTGTATTTTTGAATAGCCTTCCCAAGAGTTTCGCACTTGTGTTTGAGGTGTTGAGGTGTGTCAAGGTGTGTTGAAAGTTTGTTCGAAGATTTAAGGTGTGTTAAGGTGTGTTACGGTGTGTTACGGTGTGTTACGGTGTGTTACGGTGTGTTACGGTGTGTTGAAAGTTTGTTTGAAGATTCAAGGTGTGTTTGATTAATATTACAATGTTTCAAACAAACACCTGAATAATAATTATCGTACTCAGTTTACTTTATAGAGTATTCTTAGCATAAAGAGTTTTCAAAGACAGATTAATTCCTAACACAGAATACCTCTAACACAGACTATTTCTAACACAGAATACTTCTAACACAGACTATTTTTAACAACGAGTTTTGTAAAGTCACTGATATCATTTATTTGCAGCACCCACATAACCTTTCCTGTAATAACTACAAAAACCATAGCCAACTCCAACACACACCTACAAAGAAATAATACCATCAAAAAAGGTTTCAAAAATACCCTGAAATTGAACACATCCATCCCTATAATCCCGTAAAACAGAAAAGCATCCACATTAAACCTTGTAAGCTCAGTCTTGAAATTCGTTATCAAGTGATATGGTAAAGATGACGAGTTATACAAAAAAAAACCTCCTAAATGAATTATAAAGATAATTCCAAACAAACCAAAATCGATAGACTATAGTTGATGAAAAAGTCCACAAGTTTAACAATTCGGTGAACAACTCCATAACCTATATGTGCTGATTGGTACCAAACCGAAAAAACTTCGCAGCCAAATATTTCATGGTTATCAAACAGAGGTTCTTCAAAGTCCAACCTAAAGTACAGGAGGAGACCCTATTTGTAGTTGATGAAGATGGCTATGATGGATTTGAACCCATAAATAACCATAGATCTCAAGAGCTGAGCAAATACCAGCCAGATCAACCCAATACAAACATAGCAACAGATGCAACTACAAGTGAGGCAAACACTAATGAAGTGGATGAAGTTATCGAGATAAGTGAACCTATAAAGACTACCCATAAGAATGATGAAGAATTGATAAGAAAACGACAACGTGAAATTGATGACATGTTTGACCGTATGAATGAACAATCTGTTTTGATGGACAACCAGATTAAAGCAACGGAATGGAAAAGATTCATTGGGTCAATTCCAGTACAAGCATGGGCAACTAAACCAACAATGAAACCTTTCATGTACAAAGATAAACTCACACTCAAAAGACTTATACCCCGAAATACATCAATCAGTCAAACATCAATAATAAGACTCTTTAATTCAAATGATAGAGAAATTGCTAGAATTCCTGAAGACTTGACTCGAATATTCTCCCCATTAATCGACCTCGATATAGCAGATTTCTCAACTACTGTATTGGAAGCAACCAAAGGAAGGTTATCAACAGGAGATTCATTCTACATTCAAATAAACATATATCTTAAAAATACAGCATTTCGATTGATTTCATCAGAAGACGATTTTAAGCTTAAGAAATTCAAAAAATCTCAATCAAAGGTTAACTTCAATTTCGGTACAGAAAGTAATAGTGAAGCAATCCTACGCTTGAGACAATTTGCATTAGCCAAATTATTTGAAAAATTAGCCCTTTGGCCCTTTGATGATGATGAAGTTATCGCAATTGATGAAAATGATGATACAGATTCTAGGAAATTTTTAACTCAAGAATCTCAATCTATTATTGATCCCAATAAACCAAGTGATTACATTGACTTGGATCAATTGAAACAATTTTATCAAGCTAACAATAATTCAAGCTTACTTAATAACTTGCCAGATACAACCACTCCACCTGAAGAAAACTTTAAAATTGATCTCCGACCGTATCAAATGCATGGTTTGTCATGGATGTTAACCAGAGAACTGGAGATTGATACCTTGGAAAAATTCAATGATGGTATTTCATCTCAATCCAAAAGAACCATTGAAGAAAACCAACTGGGGGTAGTGAATCCTCTTTGGCGTCGATTCATGTGGCCCAAGGACCCTGATGGTGAATCTGATTCCAATCTTTCAGTCGATTTTTACGCAAATACATTTAATGGGGAACTTTCCTTGGAGAAACCGGTTATTAAATCATCATTGAGAGGTGGTATAATTGCTGATGAAATGGGATTAGGTAAAACTATATCATCATTAGCTCTTGTGAATTCTGTACCCTACGATACAGATCTGATATCATCTTCAGCTTCTCGTTATGCATCCAAGACTACTTTGATAGTAGTTCCTATGTCATTACTATCACAATGGAAAAGTGAGTTTGAAAAATGCAATAACAATCCAAATCATACCTGTCTTATATATTATGGAGACTCCACTCAAACAAATTTGGTATCAACTTTATGCAATGTTACCAAGAATATTCCTATAGTAATGCTCACTACTTATGGTACTATTGTCAATGAATTCATTAGAATCTCCAAAAATCGTGATATGAATGGTGAATTACCTCGTATTGGATTATATTCAGTTCAATACTTTAGAATTATTTTGGATGAAGCTCATAATATTCGTAATAGAAATACAAAATCTGCAAAATCCATTTATGAATTACAACTGCAACGGAAATGGGCTTTAACGGGTACTCCAATCATCAATAGATTAGATGATTTATACTCCTTGGTTAAATTTCTTCAACTAGATCCTTGGTGTAATTTTTCTTATTGGAAAACTTTCATCACAGTACCATTTGAGCTTAAAAAGGTTTCACAAACACTAGAGATTATGAAATCTATTTTAGATCCTATATTATTAAGAAGAACTAAGAATATGAAGCAAAAGGATGGTACTCCAATTGTTAAGTTACCACCTAAAGAAGTGGTGATTGAAGAAATCGAATTTAATGAACGTGAAGAGGCTGTATATAATTGGTTCAAATCAAAGGCCAATAAAACATTTAATGAAGGAATTGAATCCGGTCAATTATTAAAAAAATATACTCAAATCTTAACTCATATTCTCAGATTAAGACAGATTTGTTGTCATATTGATTTAGTTGGTAATATTGACGAAATGGAAGTGGATGAACTTGCACATGTTGAAGGTGATGAATTCAAAAAAGAAATCCAAGAACTTTTAGAACAAAACAAGTATAAACAATTCCGATTCCATAACGAAACTGAAAAGAAGCAATCAATGTATTCATTGTACACCAAAGTTAATTTGAATGATTCTGAATGTTCAATATGTACCACAAGCCCAATAAATATGAGTGAAATGGTGATCACTACATGTGGCCATGCATTTTGCTTCACCTGCTTAATTGAGCATATAGAATTCCAAAAAAATTCAGATATTCAATGTCCTAACTGCAGAACTCCCATATCCAAATATAGATTATTTAAAATTCGATCAAAAGAAACCTCGAAGAAAGAAATTCGCTTTCATACTCAAAAGGAAGTGGATGATCCAAGTCAAAATTATAAATTTCAATTGTTCTGGTACGATCCAGAACGGGCATCTTCAAAACTTGAAGCCTTAATTAAACATTTGAAGTTATTAAAACTAACAAACCCATCCGAAAAAGTGATTCTTTTCTCTCAATTTTCATCTTATTTGGATATCATTGAAAATGAGCTAAAGTTACAAGGTTCCGAAGACTTTATAGTTTACAAATTTGATGGCCGGTTGAATATGGTTGAAAGACAAAAAATTTTAGATAAATTCAATGAGCCTTGCAACGAAGCTAAGATTGTTGTGCTATTGTTATCATTAAAAGCTGGTGGTGTTGGGTTGAATTTGACAACAGCTTCAAGGGCATTTATGATGGATCCTTGGTGGTCCCCAAGTGTGGAAGATCAAGCCATTGACAGAATTCATAGAATTGGACAAAACGAAACCGTGAAAGTTGTTCGGTTCATTGTGAAAAACTCTATTGAAATAAAAATGCTTAAAATCCAAGAACGCAAAAAGCAAATTGGAGAAACAGTTGGTGAAGAGGAGGAAGAGAGAAGAAAAAGACGTATTGAGGAAATCCAGATTCTTTTTGAGGAATAGAGAAATAGTGTTTCATAGCATCGAGATGATGGTTACCTAATAAGTGGCGTAATGGGATATTTTCTACACTTTTTGCGAACGAACGAGCGAAGCGAACGTACGAGCGAACGTACGAGCGAAGCGAGTGCGTGAGTGAGTGAGTGCGTGAGTGAGTGAGTGCGTGAGTGAGTGAGTGCGTGAGTGAGTTCCATTATTGCGGTAGGGGTCTTTAGAGGTTTGACACAACGAGCGAGCAAAGCGAGTGAGATTGTCAGCTTGTCAGCTTGTGAATTTGTCAGCTTGTCAGCTTGAGCTTGTCAGAATTGTCCCATCACTCACTTGCTTCACTCATTTGTTTTGAAACGATGAAGCTCTCTATTAAAGAGTATCCTTCGTATGTAATACATTGAATATCCAAGACAATAAACTAGATATTTATCATTTAAGAATCATAATTTACAATTTCATTCAATTCCTTATACAACATTATTTTAATTATAAATAATACTCTTCACTTTAATGGTGTAGTTTCTCTCTTCACTTTAATGGTTTCTCTCTTCACTTTAATGGTGACGTTTCTCTCTTCAACCATTTATAAGTATAAGAGGATGATTCAAAAGAAGAGTGTAACTCATTCCAAACACTTTGATGATATTCATTAATCCACTTAATCTCTTCTTCAGTTAACAAACTCTTTTCGATTAAACGTTGACAAAGAGGAATTCTCGTCACTGTTTCAAACTCGAAAAACTTTTGATCTCTATGCTTAATATCTGTTTCCTTTACAACCATAACATTTTCAATACGAATACCATATTCACCATCTTTATAGTAACCTGGTTCATTAGATAATATATGACCTGGCTTAAACTTGACTGCGTTTCCCTTTGGGCCAACATAAATAGGACCTTCATGGACATTCAAATAAGCTCCCACGCCATGAGAAGTACCATGACCATAATCCAAGCCATGCTTCCATAAAAACTGTCTTGCTATGGAGTCAAATTGTTGACCGGTAGTGCCATCAGGGAATTTTAAGGTAGAGAAGGCAATGTTTCCTTTCAACACTAATGTATAATTTGTTTTTTCTTCGGCAGTTGGTGTTCCAAAATGTAATGTACGAGTAGAGTCAGTTGTTCCTTCCAAAAATTGAGAACCAGCATCGATCAAGTAAATTTTGGAAGGATCAATAACAGCACATGCACCTTTGGTTGGAGTATAATGTACGATTGCACCATTAGAACCTGATGAACTAACACTTTGGAAGGATTGACCAACATAATTTTCTTCTTGACTTCTGAATTCAGTCAATTTATCATCAGCAGTGGTTTCATCAATTAAACTACTCCTCACTACTAATTCCTCTTCAAGCCAAGCGAGGAACTTGATAAATGCTCTTCCATCTTTCAAATGAGCCAATCTGGAACCGTTGACTTCAGTTTCATTCTTGGTTGCTTTAAAGTCATCAATTGGAGATGGCTTTAATTCATGCGGACATTTAGCACTTCTTATAACTTCCCAGTTTGCACTCATTGGAATCCAAATTTTTTGATTAGAAAGACTTAAATCTTTTGTTAAGGCCAGTAAATGGGAATAAAAAGTATGATATGGTTGAATTTTGATTTCATTTTTTTCCAATGAATTAACCATATCCTTGGGTACTCTACTAGGGTCAATGTATAAAAAGTTACCCGATTCTTTTGTAAGCACTAAAAATGAGTGGAATACAGGATTAAACTCAATGTCTTTCCCTCTCAAGTTTAATAACCAAGCAACTTCATCTAAAGCCGTGATCACAAAAGCACCCACTGAGTCTTTGAATACAGCTTCTTTAACTTTTTTAAGTTTTGATTCTGATGTTTCACCTGTAAATTTGATATCTAATTCAGTTATGTGATCCAGTGCACTTGTAGGTAATGGTTCAAAGCTTTCCCAAATTTTATCAATCAAATTCACACCAACTGGAACCAATTCAACTTCAGGCTTGGATTTACGGGATGAATATTTTTCCAAGGAAGTGGTTATTAATTTACTTATGTGATTATAACGATCGAATTTCAATTTGGTAGGGTCGATACCGATTTTTGCTTTTGCGCCAGTATCCAAACTTGACAGAATAGCTTGGTCGATAGCCCATTGTTCCCAAGATACTTCCAGGACACCAGATTTGAGTAGAGTCCAATTAAAATCCAACTCATTTTCAGCTTGAAGAAAGTATCTTGAGTCAGTGGCAAGGGTGGCAAGACCTTCAGGAACTTCATTCATACTTCCAATATCTCTGGTTACGATTGCGACACCGGCGCTTCCGCTGAAACCACTAATAAAACTTCTTTTTTGATCGAATGGAGCATTGTATTCAGATTGGTGTTGGTCCTCAGAAGGTATGATATAAACAGCCAAGTCATATTCTGCCATAGCTCTTCTTAAAGCCTCCAATCTTTTAGAAGTATTAATCTCTTTGGTATCAACACTTTCTGAAATACATAATGAGCTTGCATCGATAGTAAAGATAGACGCCTTTCTTGACCCAACTCTTGGACCAACAACAGCGTTACTGCTTCCAGTTCTTTTAAGATTAATTCTTTGAGACAACAAAGTGGACCTTCTGTTGGTTCTGGATAACAATCCTGGTGAACAATTACATGTGGCACATTGCCCTCTGATTCTAGATGACATTCAATTTGTTTTTTTGTTCTATTCGTATAGGTTTTTAAGGCTTAAGAATAAATTACTTTTTGCTAATTTCTCTCGGTCTTTTTTATTGCTTTTTCATCACGTGACGGAAGCTTGGGGAAATTTTGAGTTGAATGTACTGAATAGGAACGGAATAGGTTCCGAAATGTTTTTTGTGTAAGTAAGAAGTGACCAATGTGTGAGCTTAATCATGTTAGGGCATAGGATTTCAAAGAGCTTTAAGATACTTAGCATAGCAAGAAATAAGCATTGCAAGAAATGAATTTCGGGCTCTGAAATTACTTTAGATCCAAAAAAGAAACACACACACACACACCATCAGTTCCAGTGTCATGTGTTATGCTTCAAACGACTCCACCATACATTTGCGGACGTTTGTAAAGATTGACAAGAATTTGCCACCAATTTGTCTCGTTCAAAGCAACTATTCGCAATTGTACGTTATATTTGTGGTTTACTGTGTAGCTTTCTACAATGTAATCAAAACCAAGTGTGGACTTTAAGTTTAGTTGAAAGACAATTGAAATGGTATAACTAATCGATTTTTGAATATGCTGAATAAAGGACTCAAGGTACACCAGTAAACGGTGTTTCATGATTTGCCAGAAGCATTAGCTAATCTTTTAGATGACCCAAATTTATACGAATAGCTGCAAAACGAGTGGCAAACTGCCCTTAGTGCCATCATACATTCAAGTCAATGTGTACACCTCAACAATGCATGTGACTCAACAATGCATATAATTCAACGGCGATTCTGTACTGTTGTAAAGCAGAGTTAAAAACGGATTAAGCTGGTAATTGGTAAATGCAGAGTAAGCTAGTAATGTGTCTTTCTTGGTGGCTAGAAATATTTGTTTGTTTATAAAAGTATCAGAGTGGATGCTTATGACTTGTAGTGCTTTTGACTTAGTGTATGGAACATGCAAAAGGTGTTAATTTTTGAGGATGTCGTATAGACGTCAATTGAATGACCCAACGGACCGAATTGCCCTAGAAGGATAGAGAATCTTGTAAGTTTGTAATTGAGTGGTCTTTAGAGGTTTGTAAAAAAGTACTTTGAAGGTATACTTGTTTTGTGCAACACAGTTAGATGTAGATACGAAAGGGAAGTCCTTGTTGAGAGGCTACGAATAATTTATCAAAGATTGGTGTGAAAAATCACATAATATCGTTGATTTGAGAATCGTTCAGATATGTTCTCGTAAACCATCAAAATCAGTTATATATGATGTAATTATCATATTCAAAGTGAAAAGCCAAAAATGTAGTTTCCAAGGTATATTCTCCTCTATACAATTCGTTTATTTGGATACTAATGAAACTAATTTCACATTGTCAAAAGAGGTTGAAGGTGTCCACTATAAACAAGTATTTTGAGGTGATTAACCAAGTGATATTTGAAAAGTCACAATAAAACCATTCATATTGCTATAATTACTTGATGATAATGGAACTAACATCTTTAAAATGCCATATAACTAGCAACGAGATGACTATTCACAACATAAAAAGAATGTGATCAACTAGTAAGAGCAAATATTAGAATAACCAAATACTGAAAAAGTAACCAACTAGTAAGAGCGAATAATAGAATAACCAAATACTAAAAAAGTGGCCCCATGTTAGATATCTCAAAACATAACATCTTAATAAACTTCAATTTTCAAATTCTTTAAACTTCTTCACTAGCAAAACCACCCATTTACACCATAATGTTGCTTTCTTTTATCACTTCTATTGTAAATCATCTCTTACTTAACTTGGTTCATCTCTTACTTATCTTGGTTCATCGCTTATTCAACACACGTGACTTTTTAGAATCAAATATCATTATGTGGAATATCCATGAAATCACCACCAATATTGATAAGCTTGTAAATGCTCATGATAACTCTACAGTTCAAGAGATTCAAGAGCAATTACAAGCTATTCAAAAATCTGAAAGTGGAAGAGAATTAGCTCAGGTCTTATTAAGTCAACCATCAAAAAATAGTCAATACTTTGGAGCTTTGACATATACAGTATTCATAAATACACATCTTGAACAGTTTGAAAATGGGGATATCTTATCAGATGAGATAATGAATCATATTTTAAATCTTCCAAGTGAAGGAAACTTGTTTATAACTAGGAAACTTCTTAGTAACTTGACATTTTTATACATCAACACTCGAGATACTATAGATCCAATTACTCGTATACTAACAAAACTCATTGGGAATGATAGTGGATTTGAACATTTAGATAAATTCCAATTGAAATTGATACTTAATTTATTCACAATTATAGCTGAAGATTCTGTTAAACCTCTGAATGTGAAATCAGAGCAAGCATACGAAAAGTTATATACGGTAGTATTTACAAAATACAATCAACTTTTGCATTTCTTCTTAATAACCAATCTGCTTTTGGGATTGAGGGATGACTTACTTGACTCCATCAACTCATGGATAGTGTATATATCAAATGCTGAGTCAAACTCCTCACAAAGATATAATGAAAATGATACTCAAAATTTGATGCAATTACTCTTGAATCAATTCGAAATGCAGGATATGATTGATGATAGTTGCTTAACTAAGGCATTTACAAGCTTGACTGAAGTAGTGGAGTTAAACTCAAGAATGTTAGCACCTTTCAAGTCTTCTATAAACTCTATATTATTCACACTGTTTGGAATTGAATTTATCGAAAAGATTATTTTAAATGAAGAAAATTACTTGGAATATACTCAATTGATTGATAACTTTATGAATCTTTTGGTTGCATATTTGAATTCAAATATAATTCAAATTCTGAGAAATTTGTTTGATGAGTCGATTTCAAACTTGTTAAGAATTCTTTTACAATTGACTGATTACGGTGGAAGACCAACAATAGATGAAAAGTTGAGTGAACAGTTGTTGTCATTTTGGGAAGAATTTGTGAATGTTTATATTGATGATGAAGCGATTTTATCTGATTTATTAAAGGATCGCTATGATATTTTGATTGAAATGAGAAACGATATCTTAATGAAATTATGCTTTGTATATTGGAAAAAATGTCATTTCTTTCATGATGAAAGTGTTTTTCATGAATTTAAGCATTATAGACAACAAGTTGCAGAGTTGTTTATAGTAATGTTTTCATTAATTGGTAATGGAATGTATCTTAATTTAGTAACTGGATTAAGTGAAGAACTTGACAGGTTCAATTCAAAAAATGTAAGCCCTGGAGAAACTGATAAATCACCTGAATTTTTTAATAATATTCCACTTGAATCAATAGAAGCATCACTAACATCAATTGAATCATTCATTTTTTTGTTACTTAAAATCACTGATGACTTATCATTTTATGACGACTCATCCAACGATCAACTTGTTCCATTGATCAATCAAATATTCTCCAAAAATCTTATTGAAATCGCTGAAAATTCAATGGAATTATCATCATCATCTAGCGCACAACAATTAATTATCACATCATTAAACTTTTTGTCTTCAATTCAATTCTTCTTTAAATCTCAATTGGGGCAAACTCATTTGAATATAACTTTTCAATTTTTGTTTTCCATTATTTTGAATAGAAATGCTAACTTTCAAAATAAAAGTATTTCATTAATTGCTTCCAAGACTGTTTTGAAAATTTGCCAAGGTTCAAAAGACCAATTGGTGATTTATTTACCAAATCTTCAGCTTATACTATATCAAATGCTTTCAGATTATAAAATTGACAACTTAATCAGGGAACGTCTTACCAACTCATACATTCTGATTGCCATCACATTGAAAAATCCATCAAAAATTGGTGAAATAATCTCAGATTTACTTTCCAAGATTGACTTAAATTTTCATAATTCCACAGAGAATCCAAATGCTTTTTTTAGTGAATCACTTTCCGACCCGGATTGCTCTCTGATAATGGAAGATTATTACATCAGTCTTCTCGGATGTATCTCTGAAATATCTAAAGCTGTTCAAGTTCCTGAAGAAGTGGAAGATTTCTTAACCCCAGATCAAATCATAGAATTTAATACTTATTGGGATAATGATAATTTAAATATTAGGTCAATGGTTTTAACAAAACTTAACCAATTCGCTTTGGAATTCAAGGAGCTTTCAAACAACACTTTAATTACTGAAAAATGCTGCAATATCCTCAAGTCGGGTTTGAATGAACCTGTGTCTGGACCCTTCAAATTTTCTATAGATTTGATTGTATCATTTGTCATTGCCAAGATACAAAGTACCAACCAGCAATCTGTAGTAATCATTTACAAGTTGCTTGAATGTTTGATTGTGGCGAATGGGAAGCTGTTAAGTTTGAAATGGATGGACGAATTATTATACAATGTGTTTATAAAGTGGGAAGATCAAATGGCCTCAGATCTTGATCTTACAAAATCAGCAATCGATTTTTTCATCACTATCTTGGAAAGGTATCCAGATTTGTTAATGAATTCAAAGTTCCTTGAAAGTCATATTCTTGCATTTAATCTTGAATCATTGAAATTTAATGAAACTTATATGATCAAGTCAGTAACTAAATTTTGGTCAACTTTTATAACTTTAAAACGTGGTTCACAAAAAAATCATGAGAAACTGGCATATTTAATAAATAATTGGTTAATCGGCACTAAAACTTTATGTTTTATGCTCACAAATAGATTATTGGTCTCATTCTTGAGCAATCCTCGGTCGCATTTAGATCATTTTTATGGATTATTCAGAAATTTGCTATCAAAATATCCAATGAAATTTAAAGAGGCTTTACAAGAACTGTTGGTCTTTATAGTTAACGAAAAGCCTCATATTCAAGCAGAACAGTTTGTTAACAAGTTGATGATTACTAGAGGTCAAAGACAGGCAAATGACGTTTTAAAAAAATTCTGGTTGGAGTATAACGGATTGATTGATTTCATATAGTTCTTCTAGACATTGATGATAGAGTTTGGCCACCAACAAAATTGTTGCCTTTTACCAACGCTGTAGCTCCTTTTGGGGTTATGCAACACAATTATTAATATTAATAAAAACACTTTGCAGATGTATCATACCGAATAAACAAATACAAATCTATTGTTAGGTAAAACTTTTGGAAACACTACGCATAAAATTAAAATAAAATTCACATAAATATAAAAACATTAATCATAATTTAGAGAAAATAAGAACTCAATTCCTCAACTAACACATCAGCTTCTTTAGCATAATTAACAGGTTCTGCCCCAATAACTTGATACCTTACTCTAACTTCATCATTGTAAGAATCTTGCTTTGCCTTAATTCTGAAGTTATATTCTTTATATAACACACTTAACACAATTTCATTCAATTTTTCATTCTCAGCACCATTGATGGTAGGTTCATCTTTTATTTTCATCAACAGAGTGGCATCTATTCCTAGCAATTTTTGAGCATCTTGATCAAACAAAGTGGCAAAAAATTGGCCAGTATTATCCATTATTGTGACTGTTAAGATATAACGGTAGGTGGCTTCATTGTAATCAATGTCACATCTTTCACATCTCCATGAGCCACCAGTATCAATCAATTTTTTATTACATGTTAATGGACCTCTAGAGCTTGCTTGTTGAGTTTGCTCAAGAACATTTGTACAAGCTGGATATGCAAAGTTTTCTTTCTTGGCATAACCAATACTTCCCTTGACACTAAAATAATCAGGTTTATCAGATTTACCCAATTGTTCGACTTCTGCTTGAGCAATTGTTTTACGATTGGCATCTTTGTTTGAAGTAATGTCACCTTTCAACGCTTGGAAATTTACGTTATTTGCATTATTATCAAACCAACCTTTTAAAGTAAAACTTTCCAGGGTCTGTGGATTAACAACCATAGTTCCTGTTGAAGTTAAAGATAATGATCTACCATTGAAGTCTTGAACTTTACAAGCTTTGAAAGCAACAATAGAACCAGGTGGTGTTTGAAAATCAATCGCAGTCTTGTTCCATAATCCAACTTCTATTTGGAAACCACTTTGATCAACAATAGTAATATTTCTTTTGTCAAAAGCTTTACCTGTTGATTTGGCTGTAATTTGATAAGCTGCATTAACTTCTTTCAATGCACCCATCACATCAATGATAGAATTTGCTTCAAGGTCCTGGATTTTATCCAATGGGACAAAGTTAAAATTGATACTAGGGACATTGGCAGTGTCAAAACATTCTTCAACAATAGTATCCCTTTCCAATTGAATTTCATAAGGGTGAGGCAAAGTGTTGAAAGGTTTCTTTGAACTTTGAAGTTTACCTTTACTAATATAATAAACTTTTCCTTCCTTTAATATAGAATTGAGCTTTTCAGCAACTTCATTAAATGCTGTAGCCCTAATTTCGTCTGATTCATCTAAAAGATTTACAGAGAATAACTTACCTTCACCTCTTGCATTTGTCCAGGTCTTTAATTCACTCTTATAAGAGATTCTTGCTTTGATCTTCCAGGTATGTTGGTATGGTGACAAAGATTCAATTTGAGAAATTCTTTCGTTGCTAGTAGGTTGTGCTTGAAAATTAGCAGGAGGGTATTTTTGTTGTTCCTGCTGCATTTGCTGTTGTCGTTGAGCAGGTTGCTCTGGTTGTTTCTTTTGTTCTTCACCAAAAAAACCTGGACCAGTGGTATCAGATTCTGCTTCCTCTTGTTTTTTTTTAAGTTCCAAATAGTCATCTTCTGGGTGTTTGCTAAAGTAATCATCGATAACAATAAGTTCTTTTGGTTTTTTGCCAATAGAACCACTGCCAATAATTTTGATATCTTTAATCAACATCAACCTCTTTTGAGTTGAAAACAATGAAAACTCATTAATTTGGACATTACAATTCTTAGAAAAGTTGTTGGCACTGAGGTATGGGACACATACTTCATCAATCAATCCATGGCCACTGTATTCTCCATCAGTAAGCATCACTCTGTACTTTTTCAAATGGCCTTCCCAATACACCTCCTTGATGGCTGTAGTGTGAAGGAAAAGAGGAATTGTCACATTGTCTTTCTTAGACTTTGAGAAGATATCTCTCATGGCATTGGGTGTTAACTTGAAATCTGACATTGAAAAGAAGACTAGTTGATAATTTTACGCGTTTACCGCGTTGAATTGGACCAAAATTATTCTGTTCATTTGCGAGTGGATGTGAGTGGGTGGGTGCCTACTGGGACGAAGTGAGAAAATCTATGCAGATACGATAACGTGTGATTGTAAGTGTAAAGAACGATTGTATATTACTTTTCTTTACTTTGGATTTTTATGTATGATACGGGTATTTGGGATGGGGGGTTATAAGGATTTTCTGCTCTTTCAAATTGATGTCAAGTTGCCTTGAATGCTTCTAAACTAAGAAACTGATCAGTATACACATGTACACCTACACATACCAACCGCAAAGTTGTATTAAAGAGTTGTATGATGTCTACTGTGGAGGAGAAATTTGCCACCAGATATGTTCGCAACTTTAATTTATGAGCAACTTGCGTGCTAGCCAGTAGGTATCTAGAGCATATTTTACAAGCTAGCCAGTAGATATCATAATTTATTTGAATCAAAATAAACTCAATATCAAAACAACAGAAAGTCTTTTGTTTTAAACATTCATATTATACTCTACATGCATGTACAAATCTAACAAAGCATTGTAAAATTCAAGTCAGGACAAGACCAACTAAAGTTCAAAAATATATGCAGCCCAAAAATTTAAAATCACAACTTTGGTTGGACACCAACAGCGTTGAATAATTCATCTCTGGAATTTATCTTCACAGCACCGCTTTTTAAAAGGGCTTTCGTTAAATCATTAATTAAATCATCACAATTTTCAATACCAATACATAATCTGATCAAATCTTCTGGGAAATCACGTTCCTTTCTAGTTTTCTCGTCGATGGAAGCATGAGACATTCTGCAAGGCATTGAAATCAATGAATTGACACATCCAAATGAAACGGCAATTCCAAAAATTTCTGTATTTTCCACAATCTTTTCTGAAGTTGATATACTACCAGTTTCAAAACTCAATACACCCCCAGATCCTCTACACATTGAAGCGTGTAATTCATGTTGAGGATGTGATTTTAAACCCGGATATCTAACTTTAAAACCAATTCCTTGTAAAAACTCTGCCACTTTTTGACAATTTTGTTGTTGTCTTTCGACTCTAATAGCTAAAGTTCTTAGTCCACGAGATAATAACCATGAATCAAAAGGCGATAACCCACAACCAGTTGAATTTATGACATAGTATATTTTTTCTGATAATTTTGAGCTTCTGGTAGCAATGATCCCAGCCATGATATCATGGTGACCATTCAAATATTTGGTTGCAGATTCATATTGAATATCTACATCCAAGTCTAATGGGGTCATTAAGACTGGTGACATCATAGTATTATCAAATACAACAATCAAATCGGGATTCACTTTATGAGCATATTCAGCAATCGATTTAACATCAACTACTTTGATCAAGGGGTTAGTTGGTGACTCTAAAAATATCATTTTTGTATCTTTTTCAATTTTCGATTTGATAAGATCTGTATTAGTGGTATCATAATGACTCACTCTTAAGTCACCTTTATTGTTTAAATAACTCAATAAACGTTGTGTACCACCATATAAATCATCCCCAGCAATCACCTTATCACCAGGTCCTAATAAACGTATTATAACATCAAGACATCCCATACCTGAAGTTACAGCGTATGCGTGATCTGCTTTCATAATTCTTGCCATATGATTTTGTAGGTATGTTCTGGTTGGATTTCCAGATCTTGTGTAATCATATTCACCCATATTAGATAAGGATGGTTGTTTGAATGTTGCTGATTGATACAAGGGTGGAACACTAGCATTATACTGATCTGTGGACTTTGAAAATACTAATTCAGTTTCTAAACTGAATGTCTTGTTTTTTTGACTCATCTTAGTTGTCTAAATTTGAAAATTAATTATTTGTGGAACCCCCCAAAAACGGTATGATGCAAAATTCATAGTGTTCACGTGATGATACCGTTTCCGGAGCGATACTGTAATCTCTCGTGACTTTTGATCACGCTGGGTTAATTCTAATTACACTTTGTAGGCTGTACATAGGTTGTACACAGGTTAAAGGCTATATATAAATAGATATGAATACATATAATCATCAAAAAAATTAATTGCAGTACTGAATTGATTGTAAGGTCATTTCAGCTAGTTAACAAAAAATCAAGAACTTTCTAATTCAATCAATATTGAAAAGTAATACTACTACACGACTCCAAACTACAAAGATAAATGCATAAATTATTTGCTTATTGTACAAGGATGATGATTGAAATTACAAATCAGCTCTAGTGAACTTTCTCATGTCGTTTGGTTCATCACCTTTCAACACTTTAGGACCAGAAAGTGGTTCACATGTTTCTCTTCCACTAACAGGACCTATTTTAGTTAATTCCTTTCCAGCTTGTAATTGTTTCAAGATTTCAACTGTTGCTTCAGGGGTCAAATCTTCATGGAAATCATCGTTAACAGCAATCATTGGAGCATTAACACAAGCACCTAAACATTCAACTTCTTGTAAAGTAAACAATTTATCTGGAGTAGTTTGACCTGGCTTAATATTCAAGTGATTTTGAATAGCATCCATAATACCATCGGATCCACATAATTGACATGGAGTGGTGGTACATACTTGTAAGTTATACTTACCCATAGGCTTTCTATTGTACATGGTGTAGAATGTGGCAACTTCGTAAACTCTCATTGGTGGCATATCCAACATCTTGGCAACGTAATTCATAACACTAATAGATGTGAAACCAAGTTGACGTTGTCCTAAATCCAACAATGGCATAGTGGCTCCTTTTTTATATTGGGCTGGGTACTTTGCTATGATTGCTTCTGCCTTTTTCATGTTTTCAGCAGTAAACTCGAATGGCATGTTTTGATTGTCTTCTGCACTATCTCTGTGAACAGACATGATGGATGAAAATCTCTTACCAACAGAGGTTGGCTTCACAAGAGATGATTTGATGAATGAACGAAGCATCTCGATTATTATGTGTCTATGATTAAATCGATGTGTGCTCGACTACTCGATTTACTAAATTTTTTTCACTGCTAATAATGATTTCCTCGCCAGTGATTGGTTGTGGTATATGCAGGTGCAAATGTTGCAATAGTGATGAACAAGTGAAGCCATTTATGATTTATTTATGAGTGATTTATGAGTGATTTAGTTTGCTTCACTTCTGCTTTAGATCATGAATGATTAAAATTGCTTTAATTTTCTGCTCCATCTGATTTAATTTTTGTCATCATGAACTGGTTGTCTGAGATATTCCTCCAATTGAATTATCGATACTATCGACAAGCAACAAAGTAGTACAGTTCAAATCTCCTCTCATTCAATAGTATATGTTCAAAAACGGTGTTTGTCAATAAAGTTTTGGGTTCATCTTCACCCTTTGGATTAAGTGTATGCTCGAAGGATAGTATGGCGTTTCGAAATATTTTGCAGCCTAATGATTCGAGTGGGGGTTGTGGAATTAATCACTTTTGAAATGATTTTCAAGGAACTTTAGGCAAAGATTTCAATCATAGTTGTTTAGAATAGTTGTTTTAAACTGAATTTCTGATACATTAAACCATGGTTCTTCTATAACTTTTAATAGAAACACTTATTTTTGTAAGAATTCTTCCGAAATTAACTAAAAGTAAAAACTTTATTATAGCAAACTTTATGTAATTCAAATTCAAGATATATCAGCTACATACTATTCTAGTGATAACGGTAACATTTTCTATAGGATCATGTTTACACATAAGAACGCTACTCATAACATTTTATATATAGCTTACTTTTATTTGGAAAACAAAAAAATTAAGATCTATTCATAGTCTCTAACCAGTGATTTAATAAAATCAATTATGACCATCTTCTGTCACACACAGATCCGGTGGTGGTTACGCTGATAGTAATTGTGGTTGGAGGTAAGGTGATTGTAGTGATAATGTCACCAGAACTCGAACTTTCTGGGGCAGAACTTGTCAATACGGAACTTGAAGAGCTTGGGCTTGCTGAGCTTGAAGAACTTGCTGGACTTGCAGAGCTTGAAGAGCTTGCTGGAATTGCAGAGCTTAAAGAACTTGCTGGACTTGCAGAGCTTGAAGAGCTTGGACTTACTGAACTTGAAGAACTTGCTGGACTTGCAGAGCTTAAAGAACTTGCTGAACTTGTTGGAACAGAAGTTGTAGATGTTGAGCAAGGAAGAGTAGTCTCTAAATCTGGATTGTAAAAGGATGTATAAATTTGATTCAATTTTGGAGCATCAGCAGTCTCAACTGGATAATTAGGACCAGTAACAACAACAATATCTTGTTTTGATTCCAAGGAATTGTCAGCGATAGGGGCAATAAGAACACTATCGGTATCCAAGTCCCATGCAACAAAAGAAGTTTTCAAAATAGCATTGGGTAAAGTTCCAACAACATGTTGACTGCCAATCTCAATGGGAATGATGTCTATTAAAGCATAAAGCATACCATTGATAATATATGTATCGGTGACAATGTCTGATAAATAGAAATAAGCCTTTATTCCAGTAATCTCCACGTTGATTTTTGTCTTCTTTAAAAGATCCAAAGGATATAAAGGATTATCACCTTGAGAAGGATCAAACTGCAATGTGTTGAATGGAGAATAGCCCAAAACTGCAAAGACATTGTTATAAACTGGAATCGAAGTAGCCCAAATATTAGCACCAGTGTCGATTTCATAAGCGAGGGGCTCGATACCAATGATAGTGTCATTTAAACTAAATTGATTGACACTGACACCAGTTGTATAATGCTGATCTCTAGTATAAGATGAGTTAACAATATCAAGCATAATGGGAGTTTTTAATAAAGTTCCGGTATACTTTGATTTATCAATTCCACCAAAAACTATTGATTCTTGTCCACCAAGACCTCCATATATGGAAAACATATTGTGCTGGGTAATTCCATCAGACTTTAATCTTGCAGGATAGTTGAGCTCATTCTTGATTGTAGTAAACCTAGAATAACCGACACCAAATACATTGATACCAATATCGATACTTGATAAAGCGAAAGTCAAGTTTGAAACTTCTACCTTACCATTTCTCAAGGTGTCTTTCACAACCAGCGCATTAAAGTAAGGGACTGAGCCGTATCCCATAATAACATTCTTGGAAGTGTTTTGAAAAGTCAGTGATTTTCTTGGGTCAAATTGACCATCACTCACTGTGAGACTTGCTGAACCTGTGTCTAAAATCAATGAATTGATATATTGACCTGGTGTACCAACACTAATATCTTTAATATAGTAAAATCTCTGCTTAGGATCAAAATCAACTCCGTGGTACACGTACTGTGACTCAACCACATTGAATAAAGCAAACAGAATAGCCAATAAACTTTGAATTAACATTTTAAATCTAGTTTTATGTGTATATGTTTTTTTTTTCTCGTAGCACTTATTTGCAGCCATTTATCTTATTTAAAGTCCAAGTTTTCTATGCGAAAGTATATTGTTTCAACAGAACTTCCTATTTAAGCCACCTCAATAGGTTGATTGCAAAAATTACACCCACATCATTTAGGTGTATATTAAGAGCATTCAATTATGGTGGTGAAACGAAATATTGTGTTTTTGTAGGTTTTATATTTATATTAAGTACACCTTTATTCATTATAACTTCCAAATATGGGCAGGTGGGGTTTTACAAGGGTTGAATATTATTTCACATTAACCAAGCAACCAAATCATATGAGCTTGCCGTAATAGGTTTGTCGATACAAAGAGATTTGGGGGATACTTGATTTTTATTCCGTTCCGTCTAAATGATGGTGGTGTGTATAAGACATTATAATATGGTTGTTCCAGATTGGTGTTCCAGATTGGTGTTCCAGATTGGTGTTCCTAAACTTGTTCCTAATTCTTGTTCCCAATCATTGCTCCAAATTCTTGTTCCTAATTCTGTTCCACTAAAGATTCTTTAAATTGGCACTTCTAACGTCTTTTGGTGAAAAGCTTTTGTGAACCTTAAACTCAATCAATATAACCTATTTAAGAAATGCTGGCTCTCACGTGAATTTTACCACAAAAATTGAAAGCAAAAAAGCATCACCAGAAACAAGAAGTTGCGATAAGACCCCAAAACAAACTAAAGCGGGTTCATATAATAATCAATAAGGAGATACAGAGGCAATATATCGTATGAGTGAACGAAATACTAATGAGACTGGTCGCGGGCAACGATCGCGGCACTCCACTAGCAGGCGTATGTTTGAAACACCACGCTCGCCTGTTCGATCCACTAGGAATATGGATGCACGGATTAATGATGCACCATCCCGAAGCCCCGTGTCACCAAGACGAAGGGCCAATAAAGCCATCTTTAGTGATCGATATATTCCCAATAGAACTGGAATTGATTTACAAGCAGCATTCAGTTTATCAAACCAAGATATTCTTCCCGACGTTCGAGCAAACCGCGCTAACGATAATGAAATTGAAATAATGAAAGAAGAAGAGGCAAATAGAACTTTTCTGACTGTTTTAAAAGCTGAGTTGTTTGGTGATAATGTCCCAATGACCGCTGCAAATTTAACGAGTGGGCAAACAAATCGCTCATTCCGTCCTACAAGCTCAGGATCTCTCGCAGGAACGAGAGAAACCCCAGTAAGATCTTCAGGAAATTTGGATTTGAATGAAGCTACAACTCCAGCTCCAACCCCATCAGTTCCTGATCGAAATTTTGATGATGAAACATTAACAACAACAACAACCCCAAGAAAAAAAACCAATTTGTTTACATACCAATCCCCTCAAAAACTGCGGCCTATATCTCGTGAATTACATCAAGAATTATATTCTTTATCACCAGTACGGCAAGAATCACAAAAGTTACTCCTTTCACCCCAAAAGAAACCAAGAAATATTCTGAAAGTCCCATATCGTGTGTTGGATGCACCAGAATTACTCGATGATTTTTATTTAAATTTGGTTGATTGGGGCATGCAAGATATTCTTGCTGTAGGTTTGGGTGATAGTGTGTATTTGTGGGATGGCGCAACACAATCTGTTGATAGATTATGTAATTTATCTCAAAAAGATAAAGTCACTAGTTTAAATTGGATAGGTTCAGGAACACATTTGGCAATAGGTACTCTGAAAGGATTAGTTGAAATATGGGATGCAACTAAAATCAAATGTGTACGTACAATGTCTGGTCATAACTTACGTGTGTCTTCTTTAGCATGGAATGAACATATCTTATCGAGTGGATCTCGAGACCGCACAATCTTAAATCGAGATGTGCGTGTTGAAAGTCATTTCATCAATAAATTCGAATCTCATAAGCAAGAAGTTTGTGGATTGAAATGGAATGTCGAAGAGAATAAATTGGCTTCAGGAGGTAATGATAATCAATTAATTGTATGGGATGGTCTCAATACAAAACCTTTGTATCAATTTACTGACCACACTGCTGCAGTCAAAGCTATAGCGTGGTCACCTCATCAAAGAGGTATATTGGCATCGGGTGGTGGAACTGCAGATAAAACAATCAAAACATGGAACACATTGACTGGATCAATGGTTCATGACGTCAACACAGGTTCACAAGTTTGTAACTTGATTTGGTCTAAAAACCTGAATGAACTTGTTTCGACTCATGGATACCTGCGTAATCAAATCATAGTTTGGAAATTTCCACTGATGCAACAAATTGCTCAGTTGACTGGTCACACTTATAGAGTATTATATTTGTCTCTTTCTCCAGATGGTGAGACCATAGTTACTGGAGCAGGTGATGAAACATTGAGGTTTTGGAATGTATTTGAGAAAAATAAGCATAATGAAGGTCTGTCGCTGGTGTTATTGGATGCTTTTCTGCAATTGAGATAATTTGGTGTAATATTATAGAATTTTGGTACCTTGAATATAGGTGCACAACAGTAATAATTTTGATAAAGGCAAAATTGTTTTTATTCTTTTAGTACGAGCTTATTGTATTTAGTTATGGTATTAAATGAATAGATACATATTTTTTGCGGTATTAAATATATAACTACAGTATCGACCCACCGAGGTGGTTTTTGCTATTATTGCGGTACGGGTCTTTAGAGGTTTGTTCCATTAACTAGTACGCATATTGATTTAAACAGTATGAACGCATCAGAACTTGAAGATTAGGTCAGTAGGTATCTTATCAATTCAAGGTTTAATTTTTATAACTCATGAATATCTCCAATTCAAAACAGCAGAGATTACTCAATTCGTGTATTGCTCATTGACTTTGATTCATAACACACATCAATTTGTTCTACGCACTATGTTAATCATGGTACCCCCCATTTTATTTGTATAGAATGATTCTAATCTATAACCTTTATATAATAATACATTACCCAATAAACATCAGAAGCAAAAGCTTAAATCAATAAACAGTATTGCCGGCTTAAATCAATAAACAGTCTTGCCGTATCATCATTTTAAATTTCTGTGCTGAGAACGAGTTTTTAGTACACCAATCATCAAAGTTACCTAAATGTAAAGTTACTTGACCATCTTTTTTCAGAATTAATTGCATATGCTCCAATGTAAGCAATATATCGTCCCTTCTGTAACCGGTAATAATGGAAAGATCATCTATAGTAAACAGCTTTGCATTGCGCAAATACGTTTCAATAATAAATGTTAGCAGCTTTGTCCAAAATGATAAATATGTCACTTTACCATATGGAGAGAGTGGGAATTCTGGACCTGTTCTGTCTTGACCTGGAGTGTGTTTTGCTAGTTCATAAGAAAATTCAATTAGTAAAGAACCGAGACGTTTTCTTTGATATGGAGGAAACACACAAATACAAGCCAAATTATTATCACTTTCATAAGTTAACATTTCTTTGGAAAAGAATCCCATTGGGACGTACATTTGATTTTGAAGTCCATAAACCACATAATAGTTAAAGTGATCAACATCATAATAAACCAGCTTATCATCAAGAAAAAGTTTAGCAAATAGTGACAAATTTTGGCAAAAGAGAGTATCTCGAAATCCTCGTATCTCTCTTATAACATATCTAAGTGTGTCATCACGATAAACTAATTTGCCTATGACTGGCTTTTCCATTTTGTGCGAGCACACGCTTCGATGCAACAGCATTAATTGTCCATCAATTGCATATTTGAAACAGAATTCACATACAAATAGTCGATCGATCCAGAATGAAGACTCTGTTTCCAGTACCAGCTCTTCATTCTTTCTTTTCTTTTCTCCTCGCACAACCTTGTTGTAATAAGTGTAGCCCAATTCCAAGTGTGTAGCTGTATGAAAGTATGCTGCATTTCCATACCAGGTGTCAAACTCGTATTGCCCAAACCGAACCCGTTTGATGTTCCGGCTATTGAGCATGCCGTAGTATTCACTACTGGACTCACCGACAGTGCCTGTCATGGTGTATTGCCCTCTGGAGTGATATCGCGAAAAACGACATTTCTATCATCAAACAAAGACAACGGATAACAAACTCTAATCTATGATGAGAGAAATGAAGAACGGATATTGCAAAGCTACAGATGATTTTTCTTGTTTGAATGCTTGATTGAGAATATTAGTGATTTTGAATTCACTTGTAAATTTTTTAAAACATAGTATATCAGAATGAGAATAATAAAAGATGAAATGGTATTAAGATGTGATGAAATGATAATAAGATGTGACGAATATAAGATGAGACCAAATAGGTTATCAAAATAGAGAATCAAAAAAACACTTTCCACATCACCAACTGATGAGGGTCGTTTAGGGTTGGCCCAAATGAAAAAGAACGTGTGATATGTATAGTTGAAAAAAAGAAGGGAACGCGATTAAATAAATAATATGCCACCAAAAGGATGGAGAAAGAACGCGGAAGGGCAATACCCTTTACCAAACAAGAATACTGTTGTTTCTATTGATGATGTTTTATTTCCAAAGAGTACTATTCAAAGAATGGCCAAAGAGATTGTTAGCGAAGGAGACAGTGGGATGATAATATCAAAAGATTCTTTGCTCGCTCTACAACGGTCAGCAACAGTATTTGTATCTCATATCTTGTTTCATGCACGTCAAAGGTCAAAGGACTCAATGCGTAAAACCATAAATGCACATGATGTGTTTGGAGCTTTAGATGATGCTGACTTTTCAGGGTTCTTGCCAGTATTGCAGCAACGATTAAGCACTTTTGAATCACATGTAAGTCAAAAGAAGAGATCTAAAGCTGAAAAGGCTTCTCGAGAAGATACAGGTGTCCCAATCAAAAAACTTAAAGGTGTGGACGGATCAACCAGCATACACGAAGGTGATCAAGATAGACAAGATGGAGACGATGATGAAGATATTGATGAAGATGTAGATGATGATGATGAAGATGAAGACGATGAAGCTGAACAAGAAGAAGATGAAGAAGATGAAGGAGAAGATGAAGACGAAGAAGAGGCTCAAAAATTGAACCCAATTGCTGCTTCATCCAAAGAAGAGGCTGAATTAGAAGGGTTAGACCAAGATGACCAAGATGCTGAACGAGAAGCTGAAGATTCAGAATTAGATGATTAATAAAGTTCTTGTTCCGAACGATACACATATTGTTAAGAAGGATATACCATTATTCGGGTAGGTTAAGCTAAGATATTTATTCTTCAATGAAATCAATAGCATAAGGTCTTCGTTGTCTTGCTAACTCTGGACAGCCCTGGATTACTAGTAACAGTGATAATTTTGATAACAGCATTGGAAAAACTATCAAGTAATCCACCAAAGCTCGTTTCTATAGAACATTTGGTACATGATTCAATTGCCAAGTGTAACTGAATACAGTTTCAAAATTCCTGGAAAACACTGGGTGCTACAAGAGTTTCAATTCACCATTAAATGAGAATGAACTCATGAAATACCCTAAATGAGCTCCAATCAAACAGGATCGCACAAACCTTACTCGTTTGCTTCGTGAGCGAAAGCAAAATAATTAACACTTCTTGTCAACTATATACTGTAATATAGAAAAATATTTTATTGATAAAACTTAATCTTAAAAAGTATAAAACTAATTCTTCGATATAAGCTGATTGAAACCTTACAATTAAAGCTAATAACAATTCAAATCAGAGTCAATGACAACATCTTATTAGTCAGCTGTGTAAAGGTTCTTTTTCGTGCACATGTTTCATAATAATCGTAAATGTGGTTGTTTCAAGGCTTCAAGCATTTATTCAAATCAGGGAACCCACAAAACTCACCTAAAAGAAAGTAGCCCAAAAGAAGAGCACCAACCCCCACAATCAAATAAAATTGAATGGTGTTGAATCTCATATTTTGTTTGATTTGATGAGCTCTCTTTTGGAATAACAGAGAGGATGCAGTTAAACGATCAGTTTGGTCAACCAATTGATTAATTCTGTCACCTCTACTTAAAAGTTTTGTAATATTTGAAAGCATAACCTGCCTAACCTCGTCAACTTCTTCATTAGCAAGAAGAAGCTGATTTGGATTTATTACATTTTCATTACGACCTAATAATGGATCGTTTTCTGTAGCTGAATTCAGGGCACCATAACTATAATCATTTTGATTTGTATCATAATTCATTTCTTCAAACTTGATAATTTGATTCATTAAAAGTTTAAACTCTCCTAATCTTGATTTTGAATTGTCTGAGTTTTCAGCCATTGAAACCTCCCTTTTAAAATCGATATATTTATCAGTTATCTTTTTTAAAACTGTTAAAATAAGAGTTTTATTAACGTTCAAATGAACAATTGTTACCACAGTAATCAAATCACTACTTCCATCAGAATTAGCCAATTGTTTCTTCATGAAGAAAAGAGCCAATTTTGAGTTAGCAACACTAGAATTGTTGGAAATTGGGATAGAACCAACCAATGTTTTAGATGCATTTATTAAGCCAAGTTCTTGAGAAAGAACTTCTGAACAATTAAGGTTACTAACCAAGTGTATTAATTGATGATTTTCATAAGTATACAATGTGGTTGAGTTTAACGTAAGTGTTGTATATATAACTAAATGTTAATAATTGATATGATTGTTGAAGTAGATCATATATCTCATTAAAATGAAGTATCACTACCATAAACACACATACATCGTTTATAAAGATCCGAATTCACCATGTTTATTAGACGATATATTAATCATTTTTTTGAAATAATGGGGTATTACCCTTTGTTTTCCCACGTCACGTGACTCGATATCTCATCTTAAGAACTAAAGTGCAGCAATTTTTCAAATTAGATTTATGGGAAAGTATAGAAAGAGATTCAATGAAAAGGCACGTTCTGGAATGCTTGCAAAACAAGCAGCCTTGAAACGAGCCAGAAACAAACAATTCACTAGACATGAAGAGACTGAAAATCAAGAAGAAACAGATATCGCTCCTGTGGTTATTGAGAATCCAAATGCAGAGATCTTAAAACCTGTTACAGATGAAGAAAGAGCTGAAAGGAAAAGAAAATTACAAGAAACATTATATACAGCCAATGAAAAAGAAACCAAGATATCTCGGACCAAAAAGAAAAGGTTGGATAAGTATATTGAACATCAATTGAAAAGAGAAGAGAAGAAAGTTTTAATGGAAAAGTTATCTAAAACAATGATGGATACTTCAAATCTTGTAGCTTCTAAAAATTTGGGTAAAGGTAAGCAAACTAAAAGAGAAGAAATGATTGAAGCTTTGGATCTTGAACAACAAGGACGTGGAAGTGAAAGGACAAAGGCAATACTATACGAAGAGAGAGAAGTTAAAGAATGGGATGAAAATGATTTATCGATACCAAAAATACCAGTACCAAATTATGATGATATAAACTCAGACGATGACAAAAGTGATCACAGCAGCAAGAATAGTGATATTGAGAGTGAAGATGAATTGGCTAAATTTGGTGAAAAATCGTCATTTGTAGATAATAGACCAGCCAAATTTGGGGGACTGGGAACAGGTTTTGGTTTCAGTAACTTGCCTAAAATCGAAAAATCAAATAATCAAACTAAAAAGAAATATAGTTGGAGGTTACAGGTTGAAAGAGAAGAAAAGAAGCGTGCACATATTGAGGATGAAAATGATTTTCTCTCGACAGATGAAGATGGAGATGAAGATGATGAAGAAAATGAAGATAGTGATGTAAGCGAGTCTAGTGATGCAAGTGATGCAAGCGACGAAGCTAGTGATAAGGAACTGGAGTTTAAGGGATTTGATGAAGAAATAGATGACAGTGGTGATAATTTGAAAGATCAAAAATCACTTGAATCCTTAGAAAATGAAAATAACCAAGATTCTCAATCCGAAGAAGAAGATGATGATGAAGATGAGGATGGTGACGACGATGACGATGATGACGATGATGACGATGATGACGATGATGACGATGATGACGATGATGACGATGAGAGCGAAGACGAAGATGAATCTTCGGAAGATGACTCAGACTTACCAAAGGTTTTACAGAATAAACCAAAACACTCGAAAGTAGCTACATCATTCAAAGAGTGGGCTGAACAACAAGTGCGTAAATTGGAGGGCCGCGAGGAGGAATTGGAAATGCCAAAGCTTTCCAAGGAGTTAATAGAAAAGTATTCCCAACCAACAATTCACGAGGAAGATGTCGACCACTCATCAGATGAAGAAGGACATGTTCCAATCAACAAAAAGCTACAAAGAGATGCATTTTTTGTTAACGTCACTCGAGATGAAAAGATTCAAGCACAAAGAAGTCAATTACCAGTGTTTGCAGAAGAGCACAGAATCATGGAGGCAGTCAACCATCATGACTGCATTGTTGTTTGTGGTGAAACAGGTTCAGGTAAGACAACTCAGGTTCCTCAATTTTTATACGAAGCTGGTTTTGGTAACTTGAAGCATCCTTTGTACCCGGGAATGATTGGTGTAACTCAACCTAGAAGAGTCGCTGCTGTATCCATGGCTGCGCGTATTGGAAACGAATTGGGAGATCATGGGAAAAGGGTTGGTTATCAAATAAGATTCGACACTACAATAAAAAATGAAGGTAAGGAAAATGGTACGGCAATGAAACTTATGACTGATGGTGTGTTGTTAAGAGAAATGATGACTGACTTTATGCTTACAAAGTATTCCTGTATCATTATTGATGAAGCACATGAAAGAAATATAAACACTGATATATTAATTGGTATGTTGAGTAGATCTTTAAAATTAAGAAGAGAATATCATTCAAAAGATCCAGAAAAATACAAGCCATTGAAGTTGATCATTATGTCTGCCACCTTAAGAGTATCTGATTTTTCGGAAAACACAACTTTATTCAAGACTCCACCACCAATTTTGAAAGTAGATGCTCGTCAGTATCCAGTGAGTGTACATTTCAATCGTCGTACCCAATTTGACTACTTGGAAGAAGCAGTTAGAAAAGCTTCTAAAATCCATAAAAAATTACCTCCTGGTGGAATTTTAATTTTCTTAACTGGTCAGAGTGAAATTACAACTGCTGTGAAAAAATTACGGAAAGAATTCCCATTCAAAACTAATAAAAGTGATAAAGAAGAGGACTTGGTTGTTAGATTAAGTAAAAGTACTGATGCAGAGGCTGAAGACATTGACTTTAGTGTTAATATTGATAACCCGGAACAATTCGATGATTATGACTCAAATTCTGATGATGAAGAAGAGGAAGAAGGATTTGATGAGGAAAGAGAAGAACATCAAACTGATAATGATCCACTTTATGTGTTGCCATTATACTCTTTATTACCTACAAAGGAGCAAATGAAGGTATTTGAGAACCCTCCTGCAGGAAGTCGACTCTGTGTAGTTGCAACAAATGTTGCAGAGACGTCGTTGACAATTCCTGGAATCAAGTATGTTGTTGATTGCGGTCGTTCCAAAGAAAGAAAATACAATGAAGAGACTGGTGTCCAATCTTTTGAAATTGATTGGATTTCGAAAGCTTCTGCAGATCAAAGAGCTGGTAGAGCTGGTAGAACAGGGCCTGGGCACTGTTATAGACTCTTTTCTTCAGCTATTTACGAGTCATACTTTAACCAATTTTCAAAACCTGAAATTTTAAGAATGCCATTTGAAAGTGTTGTGTTATCGATGAAATCAATGGGTATTGATCATGTCTCAAATTTCCCATTCCCAACACCTCCGGATAGATTTTCTTTACAAAAGGCTGAAAAACTTCTTGTTCATTTAGGTGCCTTGGATCAAGAACATCAAAATATCACTGAATTGGGTAAAACCATGTCTTTGTTCCCATTAAGTCCTCGTTTTGCTAAAATTTTGATTATTGGTAATCAACAAGGATGTCTCCCATATGTAATTGCTATAGTTTCAGCTTTATCTGTTGGTGATCCATTTATTGGAGAAAATGAACTTGGCTTAGTTACAAAAGAAAAAGTCAAGAAGCAACGAAATCCAGATGATGATTCCGATGTTGAAATACCAAGTGAAAGTGAAGATGAAGAAGATCAAGTGGATATCGAAGCCCGCAAGAATTTGCGCGCGCAATTTAACCAATCCAGAGCTATGTTTTCAAAATTGGATAAATCAAGTGATGCATTTAGGTTACTTTCTGCTGTATGTGCTCTTGATCATGTTTCAAAAGAGAAAAGAAATGAATTTTTGAAAGCTAACTTTTTACGTAACAAAGTCATGGAGGAGATCATTAAATTGAGATCTCAAATTGATTATATTGTTAAGGTCAATACAATGCCTGACTCCATTGCACATGATTCTGAGAAAAGAGATATGAAATTAGGAGTTCCAGATAAGAAACAAATTTCAGCTTTAAAGCAAATGATTGCCTCTGGATTTATAGATCAAATTGCAATCAGAGGAGATTTAGTATCAGCAGATGTTGACATTCCTAAAAAGACAACTACCATCAGGGTACCTTATGCTCCTGTTTTTCCAATCAACAAGTATAACTTCGAGGTTGATCCATATGTTTACATTCACCCAGCATCAGTTATTTGTAATCTGGGTTCAATGCCAGATCCGTATTTGGTTTTCCAAGATTTGAACACTGGATCGAATACTAAAGAAGGTGTCGCTCCTAGAGTTAGAATGAAACCATTGGTTGATATCACAGGTAAACAATTGGCTAATATATCTAAAAATTCACCATTGTTGACGTACTCAAAGCCTTTGGGTCATCCTTACGCTCCAAAGAACATCACACTGACAAAAAGAGAATGCTATGTTGTTCCTAGATTTGGAGCTGCTATAGGTTCTGGTGGTGTAGGGTGGGATTTACCAGCTATTAAGGTGATTCAGGTGAAGAAGAATGGAGCTTGGGTTCTCGAGTAACTTTTGATATATCATTGTTTTCTATAATTTGCAAAAAGAACAAGCCACGCCATTATTACTCATTTACCAAATTTATAGAAATTGTTTTAATATTTCATTCGTATGCTTAGCATACTGTTTATAGACTAATTGTATTTATCACTCAATTTATATTAATTAGATTACTTTGTCTTGACTTTTATTCTTATTCTTCCGGTAATAGATTTTTGACTATAACGTATTTACCAAGTGCAACATTCTCTATGTGTTATTATTCGCTAAAGCAATGTAGAAACTCGTGAATACCACATGCAGTTATTTTTGTTTAGATCCCCATATAACGAATTTTTAAATCATAGTCATCTATAATAGTTTGTGAGTAATCAAATATGATCAAATAAATTAAAATAAGCTATCATAAGAAAGTCAGTGATATTTGAGTTTCAAATTCTAATATGAATTGCTTTTAAAACCATGTCATTTTCATCTTCGAAAACAAAAGTGAACGAATATTTCGTCACAACCCAAAAAAACTGACTCTTGAATTTAATTACTCTTCTTCCTATCAACGCTATATCACTCTTGCGTATGTATACCTCAAACAATGTATATGGCTGCAAACGATATCCATCGCTCGGAAGTCGCGCTGTATACAGAACTTTTGTTTTGTAGTTTTCATCAAACCAAAGCTGCAATTGGCAAATGAGTGACGAGACGAAGCCTGGAGATAGGCGAGCTAAAGAAGCCGAAGACGTAGGGCATGGTCCATTGATACCCACTATGGTGATAGATCAAGCCTCGCAAAGATTGTTTGTGTTATCATTCTTTGCATTGATACAAGCGTGGAAGGTTTATGATTTAATCTTAGTCAAGTCAAACACAAATGATCTTATTGAAGGCGATATCGTTTTAACTACATTAACAAACTATACATTCGTTGTGAAATATGCGATATTGGATGGACTTTTCTTATGGTTATTGCCTGTACTTCATATCCAATACTTGAGCTTCTCGCCATTGGCAACTCTAGCGATGACTTTAGTCTTAAATGGTATGACCTTCTTTATGATGAGCAGTATAACCCTTCCTTTGATTTCAGCACTCCTGTTACCAGCTTGGAGATTTCATAGTGAGATTAACATTCAAGGAGAATCCATACTGAACGAGATAGATATGGACTCATATTTTAAAGGTAAATTAACAATTCATTATTTACCAGACTCTTCAGCAAGATTCAATCCATTTAATTTTGAGAGAAGGTGTATTGAATCTGATGAAGTCTTTGACATGCCTATTGAATTCAATACTACCACTGAATTAGGAACATTACAATTGCAACATTGGACAATTGATAATGAAGTTCAATTAATCAATTTTACCTCTAGCTCATTGAAAAGATTGCTTAAAGCTGATTACTCTCATTTGTCAAAATATACATCGTTCAAGAAATCTAATGAAGACTCAAGGATAAAGTACTTGGAAGTTCCCTTAACTAAACCAGGTTTATACAAAATTAAAAAAGTCACCGATATCGATAACAACAACATACGAACTTTTAAATCCGAATATATGGTTTCAACCTGTCCTAAAGCAAAATTTGTGTATCCACCAAATTATGATTCCTCTAAAAATTATAAATGTTTAAGTTCTAGTGATTCCTTAATCTTACCATTAATCAATTATGATGGTATATTCCCAGCAAGTTTCCAATTTTCAACAAAATTGAATGGGAAATTCTTTCAAAGTTTCAATACTACTTTAGGTGATAAACCACCAAAAAACAAAGGTAAAGACATTTCTTGGTTATCTCCAAAGTCTTTAACTCGAAACATTTTAGAGCAAGAATTGATACGTAATCCAAAATTACTTAATAATCTTTCTTCTGGAAAGTTGGAATTTCAACTAAATCAAGTTGTTGATTATTTGGGAAATGTCAAGAAATATAACCCAGCTTCCAAAGATAAAGATGTTTGGTTTGATTACCTTTTATTAGATTCTCAATCCATTGGTTTTACTTCGAAAGATTCATCTAGAGAGATGTTGGTGGATGACGTAATGAATCTAGGATTAAGCTTATCTGGATCAGACAATCAACTCCCTTTGACAATAGAATATTCATACACTGGAAGTGATATTCTTAATTCATTTACAACATCTAAAATCTTCAAAACAATGCAAGAAGTTTCACATGGTATCACGGCAGATAAACCTGGTTTGTATAAAATACTTTCAGCAAAAACGCGATACTGTGAATGTGAACTCAAAGAAAATATTGAACAATCTATAATTTTAGCGCAACCTCCAAATATGAATATTTCTGCTACTCCAGTCGTTGATAAATGCTTAGGTACTACTGGCTATAATTTTGATTTGAGTCTTAATGGTAAACCTCCATTTTTCATTCAATATAATGTATACCAAAATCAATCAAACGGGTCTTTAAAACCAATTCATAATGATAGAGGTAACATTGCAAGATATCTCAAATCTGATTCATCAAATTATTCATTCAAATTCAGTCCCTCTGTGGAAGGTAACTACGTCATTACATTTAACGAATTGAAAGATGCTAATTATAAACAAAATGCAGTTAAATTACAAGGATTTTCATACCTGACTTATTTCAAACAAATTTCAAAAGCTTCTTTTTTCCAAAATGGTCCTCAAAATAGAGTCATTAGTACCTGTTTTCAAGAAACAGCTAATATACCAGTCTATTTCACTGGTAATGGTCCATTTTCTTTCCTGTATCAATTTATTGAGCTTATTACCAATAAGAAGTTATCCAAGAAAATAACAGTAAACGATGTTAATGATTCTTATGAAATAATCACTCCTAAGGAGTTGTTTGGATCATCATTCAAGGTTCAGATCATTGAAATAAAGGATAAAGCTTCTTGTAATGGTGCTGTTGATGAACAAGAATCTTTGGTTGTTAAAAGTAGAGGTGAAATCCCACTGATCGGAATAGCAAAGTCAGCCACATATAAACTTGTGGAAGGAGATTTTATCGATGTTCCTTTAAATTTGCACTCGTCAATTGGTAAAGCAAGTGATGACAAATTAGAGTACCAAATAGTAAACGCCAATAATGAGGTGCAAAATAAAACAATTCATGGACCAAGTGCCCTGAAATTAAGAATTCTGAAGGAGGGAACCTACTCTTTGGTCAAATTTGTGAGTAATGGATGTCCTGGTGAAATTGCTCTGGACCACAAAATTAATGTGTCGTACTATCCAAAACCAAGCCTCAATGTCACAAGCAACAACATTATGGATGAACAGTTTGGAAATAAATTACAATTAAAACCAGTTTGTCAAAATTGTCGCAATCCAATTAAAATGTTCTTGACTGGAGAGCCACCATTTGTGGTCGACTATCAAATCACAATGCCAGGAGGTAAAGTTGAGCGTAAGTCAATGTCTGTTGAACTGAATAAGTTTGACATATACTTGCCCACTAAAGAAGCTGGCTTTTATCAGCATGAATTCCTTGCGATCTTCGACAAATTATACACTAGAGAGAAACGTAAAGATATCCAACAAAACTTGGTTACCTTAAAGTATATGGTAAATCCCTTACCTAACGCCAGTATTGACCAAGATAATCAATTTGAGCAAATCTGTGAGAATCAAATGTCAAATGAGTCAACTTCAAAGGTTCCCGTGAATTTCCAAGGAGAGTATCCGTTCAAAATCAAAGGAAGTATTCATCATGCTTCTTCTGGTATTACTGAACATATCATACTTGAAGGTATTCAAGATCCATTCATCGAGTTACCACTGAGTAATAACATGGCTGCTTTGGGTCAACACATTTTTAAGATTCATGAGTTGATCGATGCTAACGGCTGTCAAAAAACCAACTTCGACGAGGAGCCTACTTTTGTTATTGATGTTACTGAAGTGCCAAATGTTGAAAGAGTAGATGAAAAAAGGCATTATTGTGTTGGTGACCATATATCATATGAATTAACAGGAGTAAAGCCGTTTAGAATCTTCTATAAATTTAACGGGAAACAGCAAAAGGCTGACAAACTCACTTCATTCCAAAGATTAGCTTCAAATCCTGGTGTTTTGACTGTCGAAGGTATTCAAGATGGAAGGTGTCAAGTTAATTTTCATAACGACCTGAAAATTGAAGACTTAAAATTAATCGTGCATGATTTACCATCCGTGGAAATAAACAAGGGTGATTATATTGTTGAGGATATTCACGAAGGTGAGCAGATTGAATTAAAATTCACTTTCACTGGTGTTCCCCCATTCACCTTAACATACGTCAGAACCATTGATTCTAAAAAATCAAAAAAGAATGAGGTTATTGAGAAGCATACAATAAGTGATATTTGGGAAACAGAGCACGTAACCTTGGCTAGTTTGGAGGGTACATATGAGGCGATTGAGGTTCAAGATGCTTTCTGTAGGGCTATCAAGAAATTGTAATATAGTATTTACGTTATATTGTCTTGTAGTTTTTCAAATCCCAATGATTTGAACTCGATTTTAGTTATTTTAAAGTTGGTTAAAGCTCATTTTTACTGCCTTTGACTTCTCCTCCAATAAATCTAGATAAAGTTATCGGATAAGTGGTCCTTTTAAAGCTTTTGGTCAAGGCAACCAAAATGTTTCTATTAATCCTGAATAAATAGTAAGAGTTTTTAAAAGTACTAGGTAGCTGATACGATGGCAAATAGGTCTGATATTTTAGTAGTTTACAATTCATGAAATCGATTTTCCATGAGAAGAAGTTAATCCTTGGAATATTAATCTTCCTTCACTCGAAAGGCTGCTGCTTATTATGATTTTACCGGCAGCATCATTGAATATCAAACGATGACACCCCAGACTTTTTAATAAGTTTGTCTGCCTTGCTTTTACTGAGCGAATTAGAATCATGCTTTCAGCAATTGCACATTTTTTGCTTGTTCTTGTTTATTTGTATTTTCAATTGTCTCTTTTAGGTTATCTTCTTTTCATCACTTTCGGATGAATCTGGATTCAGTCCATTGGCATCGCTCAGTATATTTTTGGTAGATTCTTTCAGCACTTTTTTAAGTGAATCTAAGTCATAAGCCATCTCCACGTTGTTTTTACTTATCAATTCATTGATAATTTTACCAGCATCAGTTAAAGAACTTTCTGTGGGTTTAACTGAATCAAGGGAACTCAAGTATGATAAGTATTTTTGGTTAATTATTTCGGCAATTTGTATGTCTAAAGTTGTTACTTGATTACCAATATCGTGAGTTGTAAGCTCAAATTGAACTTTATTATAAGTGTTAATTATTGTGGGGTGATGTCTCACGTTGTTGATAGGTACGGTGAGTGAATTCAAAAATTTCCATGCCTTTGCAAAAGACTTGAAAGTGAGACTGCTGGTAAGCTTTGATTCTTCAGGACTATATTGAAGCTTCCAAACTTTTTTACCAAACTTCAGATTCAACTCTATAACTTGATCTTGTATAAATTTCTTAGAAAGTGCATGTCTTGTTATAACTGACAGCATGCTTATTTTTTCCTAAATATTCGCTTTTCGTTTCGTGGTTTAAATTCAAAATTTGATTATCATTTGGGATCAATTGAAAGAACTATATCAATTGGTAAGACCTTGGAGCATAACCAGATAGATGGTTTCGGCCTTTTATATACTCTTTTGGCCCGAGGAGGAAGGATTCCCCCATTCTGAAGTCTTGTTAAACCGAAGGTATCATAATGATTTCCCAGTGGATCATTATATTATAGAGAATTTTGAGAATAAGTTCAATAAATTGGAAAGTCATGAAAAGGTCCCTGTCATTTACTCCAATGGACTAAGTTATGTCTATATACAAGCGGAGAATAGTATCATGTTCATGGCAGTTTCGTCAAGAAATATAAATGTCATGCTGACTATCATGTTTCTTCAAAGTTTTAATCAAACCTTGAGTTATTATTTATCAGATTCAAGACTTTGGAATGAATCCAATAGCCCCAATCCTAACTTGACCAAGTCAACAACAAATTCAGTTGTTAGTAGTACCATTCTTTCACGTGAACGAACTATTAACAGGGACACTATTGTGGATAATTTAATGTTGGTGTTTGACTTACTAGATGAATGCTTAGATTTTGGAATAGTTCAATTGACTGATTATAATATTTTGAAAGAGTACATCAAAGTCGAGGTAAATCTACCAAAGCTTTACGAGGACTCGGACTCTGATACAGAAGATCATCAACAGAAGAAAGTCAAATCCTCTCAAAAAAAATCAAACTCTAAAAAGGTGAAATCCACTCACAATAAAGCAAATTCCATAGACGTTATGAATCAAGACACCTCGGTTGTTAATAGTTCTATTTTAAGAACTTTTTCTCTGTCCATAAATTGGAGACCGAAAGGAATCTTTTATGCCAAGAATGAAATCTATATTGACATTATAGAAAAATGTGATTTCCTTTATGATCTTGAATCTCAAACAGTTAAAAAGAACGAATTATCTGGAAGCTGTGTTGTTAAATGTTATCTTTCGGGTATGCCAATTTGTAAAGTTGGTTTTAACGAAAGATATATATCCGGCATTGATAACTTGGCTGATTCGAATATTTCCAGAGTATTCAATAATGATTCAGCCAATGACAAAAATTCAGAAGTATCAAGTGGTATTACACGTGATGAAGGTGAGAATACGATAGAACAAAAGAAAATAGAGGAGAATCGCAACGATAAAGACCAGAAAGATGAGAAAAATCAGGATAATAATAACGAAAATGGAGCAGGTGAAGATGATTCTTACTTAAATGCAGCAGGCGAAAATATCGGCGATCGATCAGATAATCAACTTACTCTCGATGAAGAAGATGAAGAAGAGCTTCTCATTGAACATAAGCATAGAATACCAGTCCGTAACACACAATTTCATCAATGCATCAAGCTAAATACCCTTTACCGAGAAAATTTAGTAATGTTTGTTCCACCAGACGAAAAATTTACTTTAATGACATACAATGTTGAGCTTCTATCTCAATCGAAAAAACAACCATTAATTATAATAAAACCCAAGTTTCGAATCTTATCAAATTCCAAAAAGCTTCAAGTCTTATGTGTGTTGACCACAGGAATTAAGAAACGACTCCATTGCAATTCGTTAATTGTCAAGATCCCAATAAATCCGAATCTATTTGAAATAGATAATACACAACTCAAGTATAAAACAGAGATTGGTGATGTCAACTATAAGATTGACACTTCTGAACTTTACTGGTCAATAAACGATATTACTGGAAAGAAGAGCATAAAGATGATGGCCGAAATTCCTTTGGAATCATCGGTCACGAAAGATCAAGTGGAAAGTCTTTTACATACTAGTCAGCAGATTAATCAAAATACGGAGATAGACTCTGACTATGATGAGGACGCTGCTGAGTTAGATAAATTCTATGGTGTAAATGGAACCTCATCCTCCCTGAAGGATGAAATCTTAAACAAGATCAAGCATAAATTTTCATTTGATCATATCAAAGTTTGTTTTAAAATTCCAATGATGTCTTATTCTGGCTTAAAACTAAATTATTTGAAAGTTGATGAGGAATTGATGAAATATACGTGCTTTCCTTGGATAAAGTACCTGACTGAAGCTGATGATCATCATGAATATAAATTCAAAATGGGTATAAGCTGTTTTGAAATAATGGATAATTGAACAATTATGAGCTTAGGGATTGGGGGCTATTTAGCTATATAAATATTAATGATTTAAAGTTAGTGACTTGTGTACTTTAGTATATTTCTTTAGAGATCATAGTAACATCTCTTAATACAAAAGAAGATTGCTACCTTTTCAACTTTATAGCTCAAAATCTTTACAATTTATTTCACTTTCTTATTGCTATCTCAAGCATATTTATCAACTAAAGGTTTAAGGATCATAAATTATTAAGTTAGCACTCGAAAAGAATTTTATAGAATCATTTATTAACAATATTTATGCGTCGTTTTTCATATTTCTCATGAACAACTTCTGGCAACGGTAGAACGTAATTATCTTGCAAAAGGTGCTCGTTTGAATGAATAAACTAAAATAAGATCAATTAACCGTACAATCAATCGACATTACTTGATATGTGAACAAAACCAATTGAGGACCAATGAGGGCCCTTATAGATTACCTTCTAAAACAATCGAAACAATCTCTAAAAAAAGTAAATCCCATTTTGACGACTTCGATTGAGTGCTGGCAAAACTTACGTATTAAAGAAACTAAAATCGATGCTATAATAAATAGCCTTTAAAAGTCAACATATAAGACTACACAATTTGTTAGGCATAGTATTTATAACTAAGACAAATATTCATAAGCGTTATTTTCAACACGTTGGATATAATGCCTCTCGATCAACGAATCGATGACCCTTTTAATATCAATTACTTTAGCCAGGAATCGAGACAGGGTTTGAGGCATTACTTCATTAATCAAGTCGTTATGTTTAACAATTTTTCTCAGTTTCATTATTCTAACAATACAAGCTGACAAAAAGTTTTTCCTGGTTTCGTCAATCTCCTTGCTAGCTTCATCCTCTTCTTGTTTTGTTTCTGTCAGTTTAATGGCACCGACAAAATTCACTTTCAACTTCTTTGATTTATATTCCTCCACAAGAGTTAATTTTGTGCTTTCTGAGTTATTAGAATCACTTGGTTCCAATAACTTGTATTTGATAAATGGAATTAAATGAGCATCGAAAATATTTTTGGTAGTCCCAACAGTTTCATGTAATTGCTTGATTGTGTAAGTACTTTCTTTGTTGAACGCCATTAAAATCATCAATTGAACATTTGATACCGTAAAATTGAATGGAGCCTTTCCTTTTTTAGATAAATTAGCTTTAACTTCAGCTCTTCCATGATTCCACAACCACTGCAATTGCCTTCCACTATGCTGTCCATTATAGGCTTCTACGAGTGTATCAAAGGGTTGTTGTAATTCAGAAGCGACTTTCAAACAGTAATCATTTGAGTGGCTAAAAGGCCACATACTTTGAGCTAAAATCAATGGATTAAAGTCCTTTACAATCAGATTGGCTTGTGATTGGACCTTAAACTTCAAGTCCAGAGATGCTTTCATGTCAGAAAACATCTTGGTCATTTTAGAGGTGTACTCAATCGAATTCTCTTCTTGTAATCTTTGGATAATGCTTTCTTCCAATTCTTCCAGTCTCGAATTACTGTTGATTAATCTTTTTGCTAATTGACGTCGGTAAAATTCTTCAAAAGCATCTTTATCATTAACAAATTTAAAGACAATCATCATGTTATCTACATTAATTTCCAAAATGTCAGCTTCTTTGGCAGTGCCTTTGAGAAACAAATCAGAGTATTTTGCAAGTAACTCAGGAGTTTTACATGCTGATTTAGGTGTGGGAGTTGCGATAGGGTTTTTGTTGACAAAATGACGACAAGCAAAGTCAAGAGCTTTAATGAAACGACTGTCTTTATCAAATGCTTCATCAACTATTGCGTTGAATTTAAGATAGATTTCAATAAGGGCATTCACATAAAGTTTTGGATCGATTTGTGCTGGTTTTTTAGATGCTGATGACCCAGAAGGTCCCGCCAGAGTGGCTGCTGCTGCTGCTGCTGCATTTGCAGAAGTATTTTTCAAGTCTTCCAATGCCTTGAAAGCTTCATCTTTAATGTAGTTTTCAAAAGCAATAGCTAATGGGTCAATTGTTTTGGGAACTTTGAATAACAATTTATACATTCTTTGAATATCTTCTAATTGATGTTGCTCCAAAAGAACCAAGAATTGGTTATACATTTCGTGAGCATGATCTTCAATCAAAACCTTATTTAAAGTATCCAACAAATATCTTTTAGTATGGTCATCTAAATAATTGTTAGATCTGGAAATCTCTTCAGTAAGTCTACTCTCACATTTACGCATATAGTCCACCACATTATGTTGAGCCAAATAAGTTTCTGATTCATTTTTATAGTATTGGGCAGTTTTCTCTAAGAAGACTCCTTCAAAGTAAGTTTTGTAAACCATGATACCTTGTTTTTTGATGTCTTGACTTTCCAAACTAAGGTAAATGAGAGATTTTATTGCTGTTGAAATGAGTAATGTGTCAACAATTTGATTGTTTCTTTGTTTTTCAATGAGATCCAAGACTTCATTGATTAATATTTGTGAGTTAGGCAGGAACATTTCATTTTTCCATTTGATTAAAGACAATGTGTTGACATCATAAACATCTTTACGTCCATCGGACCTTTCTTTTTGGACCCAATAACGATTCATGTAGTCAAAGACATTGTTTAGATATCCAGCCCCAATGGTGAACCGAGTCCATTTCTTAACATAAAACTCAAGGAATGAATTATTGGCATCATTCTCTAGGCCTTGAACATATTGAGTAAGGTAATCATCGAGTCTTTTGTAGATTTCTGAACCTGCCAAAGAATAACTTGTCGAACTCGTTTGTTGACTACCGAAACTCCCAGTATCCGTGGTACGAGATTTATTTACACAGTAGTTATAGATAGCCGTGTAACAATTCATGTACATCTTAGATGTGACTCCTTGATCACCCTGTGATCCCAAAATAAACTCCAACCCAGGTTGAATGAAGCTCCACGTAGCGTGGAGATCACTAGCAGCGGGAAGTGACATATTAGTTTTCTTGCGGTTTGGAATGTGCACGAAAATTAGTTGGGACCTTTGAGCGCAAATAATCTATATATCCCCTCCTTTAATGTAACTGCAATCTCATACATAGAGATGTTTAAGTTCTTGTGATCTTTAAAATTTGAATGAATAATTTGATACAATCAATATCTTTTGGTTTTATATGCTTTATAAGCATATCTTCTTCAAACTTATGCTGACGGGAAAAGAAGTGGCTCAAATGTGCAAATGGCCAGCAAGTTTTGAATTAGAGACTATTTCCACAGTGAATACAGAACTTCTTATTATATACCTTATTTACATAAGATCATGATTATATTTAATTCATGGGGCATAACAGATTAGGAGTCCGTGTTTTCTATGTAGAGGATCAAAAAAATCAAATACATACTTAAACGCAGTTTTACATGTATATTTTTATGAAAACTAAGTAATGAATAAAAGAATGTACAATATATCAAAAGTTTATAAGAGGATAATTGATAATCTTGTGACAATCAAATGATTTGTGTTCAATAGTATTATTTCTAGTGAACAGTAGCCATAATAAATGAAAACACATCGATAACCTCTGATAACGTCCATTAGGGGAAATGATTGAATTTCCAAAAAAAACCTTTTTTGAGTATTTATGATTAAAAAAATATCCACAAATTTGATAGGTTTCTCTCAAATCTATCTGAGTAGTGTTTATATGTGATGTTTTCAATTTGTAGTGGAGTTTTAAAAAGTATGACCCTTTCTTCAAAGATATGAAGTGGGTATCACACAATCAACTAACTCTATGGACTACTCTAATGACACTGATCAGAAATGTAACCACCCATAAACACAACAGTAAGAATAAGAATGCAGCTAAACATCTTTGTCTTCTACAGATCAGGCCAACGGTTGGATAAAAGATACCTCCAGTTCTCTGCAAGTCTATATTGTTTGGATTGCTTTGACAAACCCATTCATCATCAAATAAGGTGTTGAATGTCAACAGTAAGTTTGCCAGCAGCATTATGATAAAAAGCAAATCCAACATAATGAGACGCATTTTACCCCATGGGTCACGAAGACCTAAAGGTTTTCCTGAATATTCGTCATATGCAATGTAAGTGATGTATATTATTGCAAAACATTGTACAACAACACACATTATTGTACTAGGTTGTTGCTCAAGGTTTTGATTATCATATGTGCTTCTAGAGTAGACATAAATGGTAGATGCCAATGCCAAAGCAGTGATCAGTGATATAATGATTAACATACGAAGCAAAAGTGGCATCATAAGATTTTGCAAAACAATTCTTTTGATGGCAGGGATGACGATTTCTCTTTTATCAGTGGACATCCAGTATCCAGCTCTTGATCTTCTAATAACCTCATCATTGCCACGTTTTTTGCCTTTATTAAATCTAAAGAATCTGAAGAAATCGCGTTTGGCGTCAACACCATGAAAGCTGTTATCTTCATCACTTGAATCTCCTAAAAGGGCATGTTTAAGACGATCACCACCACCCCAATGACCTTCAAATTTATTAACTGAATCAAGGTCTTTTTCTAAACATAGTTTGTTTGAATTTGAATTATTGGCACTTTGAACTGTTTTCAGAAATACGTGCCAGTTATCATGCATTTGCTTAACGAATGGATCATTCATAAAACTAAGAAATTGTTCCTCATCATTACTAGGTTTTCCAACCATACTTTGATGACGTACATGCAGGGGTGTTGGAGGTGAAGCCGGTACGTTTGTATTTGTATTATTCAACTGGTCCTTGTAGTGAACTTGCAGCAAGCTGTCTAATACATATGGTGGTATAATGCTAGCTTTGTGCGTATAAGCTTTGACTCTAGTGTCGAATAATGTGTTTTGACTATTGGCAATACTTTGAGAACGATGATGTAAGGAGTTGCTAGCAATATAAGTCAGGTTACTATTGGGACTATGATTGCTTTGATCATCGCTACCTTGGCTTGAAACTGCTTGTTCGTCTACCATCCTTGTTTTCGTTTGTTTTTTTCTTTGGTCTATTTTTCGGGGTTGGTTAGACTAACTATGTCGTGAGATGTTTTTGTACAATTTCCCACAAATGCATTAAAACATATATATTGTTTGGGCTATTATCAAAAGCTGATCTTGAATGAATAGAAACTATGACTTCTAAAGTCTTTTTTAATCTCTAGGCTCCAAGAGATAAGCTTATACATTTTAAGAGAAAATAAAATTGCCTGAAATTGGTAAATTCATAACTATAAAATCTTGAAGACTACGTTGAGATCTCACTCCTTCTGTATTCGATATTGACACAATTGTGGTCTTGCTAAATGTCGTGGAAGTTGTCACGGGAGTTGTCACGGGAGTTGTCGCGGAAGTTGTCGCGGGAGTTGTTGCGGAAGTTGTCGCGGAGTATTGCATCTTTTTATCTGTCCGACACACTTGTTGAGCAACAAATATGTTCACATCAGTCATTTTAGGCCGAGGTATGGTCTTGCAACAAATACGTTACAATTCAAGCATTATACAAAAAACTTCCAGTGCTATACATGAGTCAATTTATATCATATCCATACCTATCACAACATCTAAATCTTTTATTCATTGCTGTCATAAACCAACCATACTAACAACAACTCAAGCAAAACAATTACCCGTAATTATTAAGATGGAGACCAAGTTGGTTCTGATTGCATTGAAATTATGGACCAAGATTACAACTAGTGAAAATGTTGTGAATAAGAAGATTACTGAATTTGTTAAAAAATTACTCGACACGATTCCCTATGAAGAAGGATGTTTAAAACTGTTCCCATCTAAAAGAGCAATGATTAGAGAATTGATCCAAGAAGATTCTCCAAATAGTTTATTGGTACAAAGTGAAATTGAAAATCTCAATATTGGAGTTGATCAATTACGTCGAATCAAATTTCACCATCCTGTGTTTCAGAAACCACTGACTATTATAAGTCAATTGGATACTTATCGTAAAAATGGATATGTTCATCATAAGAAATATGCTTTAGCTTGTGGATTAGGAATACCATTGACCCTTCCATTAGCTTTAATACCAATATTTCCAAATGTACCAGGATTTTACTTAGGTTATAGACTTTATTGCAACATAAAGGCTCTTTTGGGTATAAAACATTTGGAATACCTTTTGGAATCAGAAAATCAAGATTGCGTGGATACAAAACACATAGAATTTAATCCATTGATTGATATGGACTCTTATTATAAACAGACAGACTCACATATTCTTTTAACTGAAGATTCAATAGAAGATATGTGCAAAAATTTAGATTTGAATTATCTTAAAGATGATTTGAAAAAAGCCTTGAAGCAGGAGGTGGATAGATCTAAAAATGTAAATAGTCATTAGCAATTCTGATTGAAACCATGATTTTCTTTTTAGATCAAAGAATACTGGTAGATTCTGAGCCAAAAAAAAAATCAATTGAATAGATACTTTCCCCAGCAAATGTTATAAAAATCTGGTTGTCTTTAACTTCTAAAGTACAACGGTCATTCGCATTCAAAAATCCTTCATTTAAGAATGGTGTTTACCAAATTATAGATAGGAATACTATAAATCAATTTCAATATAAAATTAGAACATTAAATTAGATTTCATTAATTTGTAAACCCTAAGTCGGCATACTTCGGTAATTCATTTAACCCGGCACGTTGAATCGGTTCAAAGAGACGTAACACATAACTGAAACATATCACTAAAGCTATTGATTTCTATCCGCAGTTAGGGCTAAAGAGATTTCGGAATACTGGTTACTAAAATGCTATGAAGTATACAAGATCACGTTTCCAGGAGCAATTCTGGACACTTGAACTATACGCAATATCAAAATTGATAATCAACTTAAGCTTATAATTCTATAGTTAAACCTGTAGCTTTTAACAGTTGATTATCTCAAGCAAAAGTCAAATCTCAAGGACTATCTGGAATAACTATTGATGAATTCTTGTAAACAGTACAGTAAAAACTATCTCCTACCATTACAAAAAGACTGAATAAGATACTATTAAACCCCTAATCAACAAACACTACCTCTGTGTTGATTTACCCTGAAATTGATATACAGATATCTGTTTTTATGTATTTTAGGGCTGGTACCCTAGCTCATGTGACAAAAAATTTACTCGATTGCTCTCTTACTTCATAAAAATCGCATATACACGACCCTCCTTCAATACCCCTCCGCGCGGTTGGGCACCATGCGTCCCCATATAAATTTTGCGAATTTTCACTACAAATTTCTTTCAGTACAACTACTTACTATCGACAATGAGAAACAAGTGGAGAAAGAAGAGAGTCAGAAGACTTAAAAGAAAGAGACGGAAGGTTAGAGCTAGATCCAAATAATCGGACAACATGATTTTTTGAAATATTCTACTCTTGACTCGTCGTTGTTGGTTCACCCAGATTTTTGTTGAGTTTTCCAATTGGTGATTGGTTATTGGTATTATGTGTATAAATTTCACTATGAATTCTAGTTCTTACTATAAGTTCTCCTTGAACTGTCCGTAAATATTTTAATGTATGAACATTATTGTATCATTTTTGTAGAGTTGAATCAACTGAAACCCGTTTCTAGTGTCTGCTAGAAACAATTGTAAAGAAAAGATAAGGAACAATCGATTCGATACTCGTTTCGATACTCCCCACTGTTGAATACAATTGACCTTTGAATAACGACACAAATGGGAGAACCTAATGAATCAAAACTGATAATGGGCACGGTATTACAAGATGTTGAACAAGACCCTGGACAAAAATAAGCAATCAGATTTCATAAGCTCATGGAAATTGTATGTAACCATGCAATTAGTTCTACAAGTCATGATATTCATGTTACTCTTTACAAAATATGAAGTGTCCATTTTGTGTTCGTGGAGATAACACTAGCTGCAAAAAAAATCAAGGGAAATCAAATCACAATAATGACAACTTCAAAGATGTCATATAACCCAAATAAACAAAATATAAATACAATTGTTGATCAAGTTGAAACAAAAAATGCCTCAGCGGCCGGAGTTAAAAGAAAATATACTTCTGCTCCATCAATAATTTTGAATCCAGCCATACTGTTGGCGTTTGTGCCAAGTAACGGAAGCAGGCTTGAGGTAAGTCAAAGTTCACTTCAAGAAAATCAACCTTTGAATCAATTTAATAGGAATAAAAGGCCAAAGTCAAAAGATATGGAACCAAAAACTAGGTTATTTAATTCTAGAGTCATACCAAGGAGAACGCTGTATTCTTCAAAACATTTAAAGGAGAGGAAAGTGTCTACACAGAGAGTTCAGAGGTATCAATCAATTTCCGAGTCCTCCATTCCAACTTTAGAAACCTATGATATGGTAAGAAATGAGTTTAGGCCATTATTGAAAGTTGGAGATGAGAAAAATAACATGAAGTTTTCCTTATCAAGCGCTGATTGTAAGGTAATAGAAAATACTAGCTTTTCACCACCATTGAACGTTTCACCATCATCAAACATTTCACCACCATCAAACATATCAGTTTCCAATCGCAAAGTTACTTCGACTGATACGAGAGATGAAGTTGCAAGTTCTCTTGTTGCATCTGCTGAACCAAGTTTACCAACTGGCATGAACTCGCCTCATAACCCACCTTTCGCATCTATAATTGAAGAAGCACCTTCTAGGTATGATTCACTTCAGCCTAATAATAATCAACCATCGGAGTTGGCTGATATAATGAATGAACGTTTGGCACGTTGGAGACCAAGTCGTTCGCAACAGAATGCGGAAGCAGCTTTAAATGAATCACATCCGTACCAGCGATCATTAAAGAATCCCCCTAAATCGAATTTTATCGATTCACTAAAAAATTGGTTCTATGGAAATCCTATCAGAAATCAGACTGAGCCAACTGAGAAATCACTTCATAATTTGCAAAATGCATTAAGACACCCAATTTCCAAAATTGAAGGTACTACCTCTAGAAATTATAGTCTGGTCTTGGATAACTTGAAATTGAGACCGAATTCCAAAAGCTCATTCATTCCGTCTAAACAAATTTTTGAAACAAATAATGCTATGTTACAAATACCGTCGGCCTCAAATATGAGTAACTCGGTGTTTATTGGTTTGTCTGCCCAAACCAACGTAGCTTATCCATTTCTTTCCAAAAAGATTGGTGAATTCGACCAGAAATCTTGCCTAAATCAAGAAACCATAGAACCTGACGAACCATATATTTTTCAAAATATGTGGTCATGTTTACGCACCTTGTTTCTGTCCTGTGGTCTATAGTCCAAAAAAATCATAACAAGTGAACATATGTAATATGTGAAATTGTAGTCTAAATAAGACCAGAATCGAATACATTGATTTGCTACGTTGCTCCATCTATTGGACTCTTTAAAGTACTTATATTTTTAAACTAGATAATCAATGTCAAAAAGAATTAAATTTTTATTCGGATGCTTCGGCAAATCTTTCTGAAATTTTGGTCAATAAATCACTGAAAGACTTTTCACCTGCAGTTTCACCATTAGAAGGTTCAACGAACTTAGAACTTGACACAGCGTGCTTAACATCAGCAGTTGCCTCTTGTAATTTGCTCCATTGGCCACCGTTGGAAATAGCCTTTTGAGCTTCATCGTGATAGGCAATGAATGCTTTCATCATGCCAAAAGTCTTCCACATAGGACAGAATTGATCATATGTGGAGTAACCATTTTGTTGTAAAAAGTCCTCTTTGATTAAAGTAGAAACATCTAATGTAATTTTATCTGAGTCACTCAATGCACTCTTACCGACCAATTGGACCACCTGTTCCAATTCTTCAGCATTGGTTAAGATTTCTCTGATCTTACTTCTCAAGCTTGGGAATTCAGGGTAGTGTTCATCATAGTATGGGTCCAATGCATTGGTATATTTGGAGTAAGAAATTGCAGTGTTCACAGATGGGAAATGCTTTCTTTGTGCCAATTTTTTGTCTAAACCCCAGAAAACTTGAGTAATACCCAAAGTTGCAGTAGTAACAGGATCGGACATGTCACCACCAGCTGGAGACACAGCGGCAACAATCGAAACAGAACCAATTCTATTTGGTGATCCCAATGCGACAGCTTTACCAGCTCTTTCGTAGAAAGAAGCCAATTTGGAACCCAAATATGCTGGGAAACCTTGATCGGCAGGCATTTCACCCAAACGACCAGAAATTTCTCTTAAAGCTTCTGCCCATCTCAGGGAAGAGTCAGCAATCATTGAAATATTCTTACCTTGATCTCTCAAGTATTCAGCCAAGGTAATACCAGTATAAATGGAAGCTTCTCTGGCTGCGACAGGCATGTTTGAGGTATTTGCCACCAATGTGGTACGCTTCATAATAGGTTCTTTTCTACCGTTAATTTCAGTGTACAATTCTGGGAACTCCATCAAGACTTCGGCCATTTCGTTACCTCTTTCACCACAACCGACATAAATAATAGCATCTGAGTTAGAGAATTTAGATAAGGATTGAGAGATGACAGTCTTACCACAACCAAAGGCACCAGGAATACATGTTGTACCACCTTGAACACATGGGAAAAGGGAGTCCAAGACTCTTTGACCGGTCAACAATGGATAGTTGGCTTGTAATTTTTGGGCAACAGGACGTGGAACTCTGACTGGCCAAGTGTGCATCATAGAGTAGGTGTGCTTTTTACCTTCAAACTCAAGTTCCAAAACAGTATCTTCAACATTATATGAACCTGCTTCTGCAATCAGAGTAATAGTACCTCTTGCTCTTGGTGGTAATAAAATCTTGTGATCATCCAAAAGAGAGTTCTCGTAAATGGAACCAAAGATGTCACCTCCAGTGATATGGTCGCCAACTTTCAAGTTACCTGGCTTAAAGTCATAGTTTACTGTTCTAGAAAGAGCTGGTGCATCGATACCTCTTGGAATATAGATGGATTCTGACTTGTCTCTGATTGCTTTCAAAGGTCTTTGAATACCATCATAGATAGTTTCCATCAAACCTGGACCCAATTCGACACTCAATGGTTTACCTGTTCTCAAAACTGGGTCACCAACAGTGACACCAGCGGTTTCTTCATAAACTTGGATAGTTGCTTTGTCACCATTAATACGAATAACTTCACCAACCAAATTATCATGGCCAACTTTCACTAATTCGTACATTGCAGAACCGATCATATTCTCCGCTACAATGACAGGACCAGATACAGAGAAGATTTGACCGTATTGCAGTTCTTCAGCGTCATCGAGGGAAAGACGCTTAATTTCACGACGAGCGTTTTCTAAAGCACCAGCCTTAATCGTTAGTATAATCCATCATTATATTGAGCTGATATTTTCAAATTTTACAATTTTAAGTTCTATTCAAACATAAATTAATCAGTATTTCAAGGTGTTTCACTTACCATTTTAATATAGTAGGGAGTGTTGTTTGATTACAATTATACAAAACGTTGAGACTGGTTTTTTCTGCTGGTCGTGTACAGTCATGGTGAGGGCACGACATGTCTATGTTTATATGTGCGGTAGTTAATGGAAGGTATTATATTTAAGCTATTGAAGGGGGTCTATTAAGCTATGGTTAATGTATAATAGAGTCTATGTTGAAGCTCAAAAGCTTAATAGATATATGATAAAAATTAGTTACTGAAAGTAACTTAGGAACAATGCGCTAAAAATATTACTAGAAATGATGCACTAAAACAAATCATTAGATAGAGTAAACCATTTTTGAATTCAAAACATATAAATCGAAACCTTCTAAGCTTCTGTACTGAATTTGAATCGTAGCTATTCCTGTCAGATTTGTGGATCAACATTTAACATTGACCAATTTTAGTTGATTTTTACAAGTATTAGTCCAAAAGATGGAGAAATGAATCGATTTTTTAAAGAATGTCGGCTTTGACAACTAAATGCCTTTTGTTTAACTAATTTATGAAATAATCTACTACTGGGTTTTCTAAGCTGGATATTTAAAGCTTAGCTTTATAAATTATAGGTCTTCTTGGCTCTATCCAATGCAATATCACACATTGCATTGAAGGCTTCCTCTCTTTCTTTCAGAATATCATTTCTTTCAATTCTAGATTTCATATTCTCCATAATGATAGGTCTTGATCTCCCATTTACAAACACCACATAGCGCAAACCTGGAAATGTCTTTTCATACTGTTCATTGAGATCCCTCAATAATTGAGATTCCTCTTGCGAAGAAGTGCTGAGCGACTTTTGCTCTGCCAGTGAATGCTCCGATAATTTCTGTTCTTGGCCTGGTTTTGGAGCACCAAGTCTGGGGTGAGCAGCAATAATTTTGGAAACTACGGGATCGGTTTCATTCTCCTTTAATAATTTTATTAATTCAACTCTCACGGCTTCAATAAAGTCCTTATAAGATGTAAACTTTTGTTGAATCACATTATCGATTATTAACTTGGAGAGAGAAGCACATGGTTCAAACAAAGTATTCAATATAGCAATCTGTTGGGAATGGGTAGCGGTGGAAAGTTGGTCAATTGGAATCATTATTGAGGGTTTCGCGATAAGGAATTGAACGTTTACGCACACACGCGAAATTCACATTATTTTATATTTTGCATCGAAACTTAAACGTTGTTTACGTGTAGAGGCAAAGAAATTATTGATAAGAATGATCAATGCATTATTATAATTCTATCTTTGAATTCTCATGGATCCAGAAAGACTACTCTTTTATTGCTTACTTGTTTTTTTTTTTGTCTTTTCAATACTCTATATTTCAAACACTACAACTTTCGACTTCATATTTATAATTATGCTATAACCCTCAAGTAAAGTGTTCCAATTCACGCAACCTCTCCAATTCCTTCTTTGAAGGAGCACCCTTTTGGGAAATCAAAGGATGTCTCCATTGCTTTGTGTATGTGAACAAGACATCGGCCAATCTAGTGACATCAGTAATACCCAAATCAACAAAAGTTTTTGCTGTTTCGTCAATTTGTTGATCAATCAAGTGTCTTTCGATTTGATCTGGGTTAGTTAACTTCCACCAAGCTAATTGTTTCAATTGAGCAAATGCTTTAGCTAATTGTACTGGAACTTGATAATCAGCAAAGTTGTAGGTGATTGGACCTGCCTGAGAGAAATCCTGAGTAATACCATGGATCATTTGTCTAATCTCTAAGAAGGAAAGTTTTTCTGGTCCGTACAACTCAAATGTTTGACCGGCAGTCAGATCGTCGTATCCAATGTGTTCCAAACCACGGGCAACATCAAGGACATGGACAGGGTTGATTTGTTTAGCGTTCTTATTAGGGGTCCACATTTTTAATTTTGGTCCTAAATAGTTTAACAAATTATCTTCTCTACCGTACATTGGAGCCGGTCTTACAATAGTCAGCTCTGGTAAAATATCGCGAACAATTTGTTCACCGATACCTTTAGTTGCATAGTAAAGTGAAGATGATTTTGGGTTGGCATTGTAACTTGAGACATGAACGAATCTTGGTACACCAGCATCCTTGGATGCTTGGGCAATTCTTTCGGTCAAGGCAATGTTGACATCAGCCATTGTAAAGTTTTTGGTATTGTAATCAGCCCCAATACAGTTGTACACAATATCAGAGTGTGCAACAGAATCTTGAATACTTTGCAAATTACGAGCATCAAACTCAACAAAGTTAACAACACCCAAGTCACCAGTTACTTTAAGGAAACGTTTTTTCATGTCATCTCTGAATGGAACAATTGTGGTGGTACCATGACGAGCCAATTTTGAGGTCAAATAACGACCCAAGAATCCAGTGGCACCAAAAACAGTGGCTGTATAACCGGTTCTAGAAGAACGACCACCAGGACCGACAGAAATATTCACCTTTCCATTCTTGGTGATATTAATGTCGGACTCAAGCACAGAAGTATAGAGACTTCTTCTGCTAACTTTTCCAGTAGCTCTCAACATGTTGATGGTTTTTTTTTTCGCTAAATTTTGAGGACTCTGGTTGGTTGAGTGTTGGTATGAACACGACCTAAGTTGACACTATGTCAATTAATAGTTTATATGAAAAGTACCTACTTTAGATATAGTTGATTAAACGAATGTCGTGTGTGTAAATCTTCTCAAGAAACTGTTATTATTAGGTATATTTAGTGAGCTTCAGTTTAGGGAATTGGAATTTTATTGAAAACCATATTCACATAAATAATATAAACCTCAAAAGAAAGCTCTCAGAAGCTATATCTTACTTTTATATCTAACCTCAAGTTTTAGGTTTCTATTTATATCTAATTCTATTACTTTATTCAAATATCAAAAGTATGGCCTTAAATGAATATTGGGAACAAATTGGCCCATAAATTAACAATTTGGAAACTTAATCTAAGCACATTTGGATATACTAGATGGAGGGCGTTCACAGGCTCCATTGCAGCATTTGTTCAATTCTATTCGCAAAAGATGTGCACCTAATACTATTGAAGAACTGAAGAATTCCCATAACTGCCAAAGCTTTAGCCAAATTTTAGGTTGAGTATTTTGAATCTATTGATACTGACACTATATCCGATAATTGGAGCACTACATTCCGATTTTATGAAAACATGACAATGGACATTCTGTTATTTAAATCTGTTCTTCTCGAGTGTTCACTTTTGTTTAAATCTACAAATCCCAACTTCAGAGATAATAAAATGTACACGCGCGAGATCGGGGATATTTATGTCAGGGTTTTAAGAAGCATGGTCTCGACCAAGCGTGAAGTGAACCTTGAAGAAACCATTGAAAATACTACTCTAGAAGTTAGCACTAATTATGATGGACTTTTGTGGATTCACTCGTGCTTGTTATTGAGAATTTACAGGTGGTAATAGAAGATAATGACGAATTAGTGTTCAGCTGATTTGATCTAAGCAACTTCACAAGCTGCTTGATATTGAGCTTCTAGGTGCTGGGACCACCTTTCCATAACATAATGATGTAGTCCACAAGTTGTCTTTCATGCGGAGTCATCTTGTAAATGTTCCGCGAAATACTCCATCACAGACTCATTTTCAGGCTTTATGAATAATACTCTCGATTGTATTTTGCAATTACATACTGCACTGAAGCGAATAAACTACAATAATTCTCTATAAAAAACCTTTCATTCTATCAATTTATAACCTATTTAGAAAAGCATCTTCAATTTATGTTTCATGTTACGCTTCCATTCACGTAACTCCACGCACTTGAAATAAGTGTATTTTTTGGAAACGTTCCTTCTTATTGAGAGATAATTATCCTCCAATAAACGTAATGGTGTTAAAAGAACCTCTTTGATTCTTTGCCAGCGAGTTGGGCGAGATTGTAATAAGAAATTCTTCAATTTTCTTCTTTCCTGTTCCATTATTCTTTCAAAATCTTCTTTCGAGTATGGACATGGCAATCCCACTATTGATACAGGGAGATTCATTTGTTCAATTGAAAAACCGTATTTAGATTCAAAAGAGGTGGATTGTTGTTGCATTTGATGATTGAATTGTTCCACTTGGTGGTTGTTTTGATTTTGTAATTGATAATCATGGTGGTTTTGCAAATGCTGATAATCATGTTGGTTTTGCAAATGCTGATAATCATGTTGGTTTTGCAAATGCTGATAATCATGTTGGTTTTGCAAATGCTGATAATCACGTTGATTTTGCAATTGATAATCACGTTGATTTTGTATATTGTAATCACGTTGGTTTTGCAAATGCTGATAATCACGTTGATTTTGTATTTGATAATCACGTTGATTTTGCAAATGCTGATAATCACGTTGATTTTGTATTTGATAATCACGTTGATTTTGTATATTGTAATCGCGTTGGTTTTGTATATTGTAATCATGTTGATCTTGTAATTGATAATTGCGTTGGTTTTGCAATTGATAATCATGTTGATCTTGTAATTGATAATCACGTTGGTTTTGCAATTGATAATCACGTTGATTTTGCAATTGGTAGTCACGTTGATCTTGTATATTGTAATCACGTTGATTTTGCAAATGTTGATTTTGCATTTGATTTCCAAATTGTACTTGTGATAAAGAAACCTGAGGTAAAGAATCACATTTATAATTATGATTCAGAGATTCCCTCATAGGTTGCGTATTATTAACTTTAAAAGAAGAAAATTTAGCCCCACCTTTTCTTAATGAACCCTTGGGTGAGGTGATGAAATCATCATAAACATTTTCTTTGTCGCAATCTTGATTCATGACGCTAACTGTGTCTTTAAAATGAACCGATTTCCTGTGCAAGCCATTTCTTTCACTTTCGTTTGATGACTCCATGTGGTTTTTTTGGATATGCAATGACTTGATCGAAGTGGCATCGTCCATGCGAAGCGGTTTCAAGGGTTCGGATTTAGAGTAAATCGAGCTGGAAATTTTGTATGGCATCATTTCTGACATCATTTCCATCAAATTGGCATCGGTGTTTGGGTTTCTGATTTTGGGCATTTCGGGAACTGAATCAACCACAGTTTTTTTGGTTTGTAAAGGATATCCAGCATCTGTTTCAAAGGAGGTCAAGGTATTAGATTCCATGCCTGAACCATCAGCCGAGTTAACCGAGAAACATTGAGAAGAGCTGGACTTGGGTACTAATTCACGAAGCTTTTTAGTTGGCTTTATTTGGTTTTTCTTGATACCTGAGTTAGACTCATCCTCTGTTTCAAAATAAGATAATAAGGAAGGAACCTTGACTGGCTTGGAAATGTTGATTTGATTGGTGTTTTTCATAGTTGAAATTGGGGAAGTTGTTTTTGACATTTTTTATGTAACTGATACTGAGTGTTTTTCTCTTGTTTTTTTTTTCTTTCATTTTGCAGCCATTTATCTTGCTTATATAGTTTTTGAATAAAAGCAAAGGTATGAGTATAACGTAGCAAGAAAATCTATGGGTAGTAACCAGATATAATTTGTTCATCGGGCATAATAAAACTTTAGCTTAACATAAGAATTTCTTGAGCAGAAATGATTTTTGATCCCACAAGTCGTATATACCATATATAAAATGTGCCACTCAACGCACACAAAACCTGTTTTGCGGCCCAACTCGTAAATTTAGTTTATGAAGCAAGCTTTAGTATGCCAAACAATAATTAACAATCTGAAAACACACACTTACCTGTAAAATACTTTATTACCGAACTGGAAGATTGAAATTACTACAATCTGTTATAGAAATGCTTGTTCCAATTAATTAAATCGACTGGCTAATAACCACTATAATTTTATTCATCGAAAAGAATAAAAATGTTTCTTGTAAGCAAAATCATCTTGCTCGTGATTGGCCTTGCTAGCCCCAACATGAATTAAGCAAATTCAGAAAAATTTGGGGTATGACCAAGTCCTAAGATTGGTTGGAAGTCATCAACTTCAAAAAGTTAGCAGTACAATATAAAGGCAGCTTCTGAAAAAAACCAGTTTTTTTAAAAATACGACGAAAGAATTATTTAACGTGTATTAGCTATGATTTTCCAAGCTATTATTAGATGAAGATGAACCAGTGGAAGTACTCATGCGAGTGTTCAACCACAAATCTACATTTTCGTCTAAATACATCCTGTAGATGTTACTATACATTCTACTGTACCACTACTCTGTTTACAATAATAAGGCTATTGTAGAAATATCACAAAAAGTAATCTGGAGTTTTTCTTGTGACTGTTGGCTCTCCTGGTCTTACCAGCGGATCATATTGCAAGAACTGTCTATTGTGTTGTTCATCGACTTCCATTATGGCTGCTTGGTTACCACATCTATAACAATAGTTTGGAGCCAGGAATATGGTAACCACCAGTTCCTGATGAGACCACAGGAAACCCTCCATAACCAATTGATGGGCTCTTGCAATCAAACTTAAATCATTAGTATGATTAAACTGTTCAGAGATATCTTGTCCAAAAGTGAATCCAGCACCTCTTGGAGAGATACCCCATCCTCCTCTATCATCGGGGTCAGACCAGAGCAAGTCACACATTGGTCCTTCATGAGGAACTTCCTGGATTCTATTTAAGTCACGAACTTGATCGATTGTTTCAATCATAGGAGACAAACCACCATGCAAACAAAAGATTTTGTTATCAACTAAAGCTGTTATTGGGAAATAATCAAATAAATCAGTGAATAATTTCCATACAGTTGCACTACCATATTTACGTAAACATTCATCATAAAACCCATAAACTTGTGTAATTTGTCTCAGCTCATGGTTACCACGTAATATAGTAATTCTATTAGGGTAACGAACCTTCATGCAAACCAAATATGAAACAGTTTCAACACTGAAATATCCTCTATCAACGTAGTCACCCATAAACAAATAGTTAGTATCAGGACATGGACCCCCAATCTTGAATAACTCAATTAAATCATGGAATTGACCATGAACATCTCCACAAATAGTAACCGGTACTTGTACTGGCTGGACATTCTCTTCAAATTGTAACACTTCAATGGCCATATCACAAAGCTTTTTCACATCTCCTTCCAGAAGTGGCTCACATTTTCCGAGCTTTTCAATCCACTTGTCCAATTGGTTAACAGATCCAAGATTAAAATCTTCTTTACCAGTTACACCAGCTCCGCTTCCATTGGTGCTGCCTTCCCCAGCTATAGTTCCTTTCAAGTGTCTTTCTTCAACATCTTCCATAGGCACATCAGTATCTAAATCCATCGTAGCTCTAATGTGTGATCCTTTTTTTTCTCGGCCTTTTTTTTTTGTTTTGTTGTTCGTTGATTGCTGAACGAATTTTTTGTTTTTGATTTTTGAACGAGTGAATTGTGATCAACAAACTTGATATGACGAGGACTATTTTTTCACTTTATCCTAAATACCTTTGATCGTTTAATATAAATAGGTGAACTGATTTGATAAATGTCTTTTCTTTAAACATAAATATATATGCTTTCTGAATTTTCATTTCTTCCTGTGTTTGCATTGGTCATTTTGATTTCATTTTTTTTTTGCGTCTGTAATAGCTACTATTCTATGGTATAACCTCTGCACTACTGAACTCTTCATAATCTGCTTGATTTTGGCCATCTTTGATAGTGGCCCTATGATGTATACTTGCGTGTAGTATTTTCCAGTTCCACGTGATATCAGGGCATAGAAGACCAGATTAGGCAACATACATACGAATGCATATATAGTATTATTCCGAAACTGTATTTCTCCATGTTGAGATTATAAAGTTTGAAATCAAGACCATTTCGAAAATTTTATTAAAATTCTTGCTATTCATAGAAGAAGTGGCAAGACTGATTGATTTGGAGTGATTAATTTATGAGAGACATAGTATGACCAAGCCTTACTCATAGTTGAACTTGCAAAGGGTAAGGTTTGGAATGAAGCACTTGATAGCAAATATCGGCAATTCATTTGTACTAAATTTAGCTTACAACAACTGAATTAATAAGATATGATTATTGAAAAAAAAAAAAACAAGTGACTAAAATATGTTATAAACCAAGCTTCCAAATACTAAAGCTGAAAAGAGTTGGTTTCTACAACTAATAATTATTGGCCTCGAAGCAGCTTGTATTTGATATCATTGTCACGATTATTTTTTTACATGAAAAATAAAGCTAAAAGAATCAAGAGAGCTCCTATGGGGACATGCTTTATCACATGAACTGACTAGATTTCACGATTAGGGAATGCTTACCAATAATGTTCAATTAGCAAACGTATACTTGTTACAATTGCCCAAGCCTGTGCTTAAATTTCGCAGCCGAATCTAACGTGCGAAGCGAGTTGGGTGCGAGTTAGGTGCGAGTTTGGTGCAAGTTAGGTGCGAAGAGATAAAGTGACTAACTCGCTCACACACTCACTCCGAGCGAAGGCCTTTGCTTTTGAAAATATCACTGATTGATTTTAGGAAATACTCAACTAATTCTAAGGTTTGATTATTAACGAAAGTTGATTAACTATACAGTGCTCGGATATCATTATTAGGTTTTGTTTTATTCAAGTTAGGGGAAGTGAGATTAAAACACATATTAATGCAAAAATCCACTTGTTCAGTTTTCTGTCTAAATCCGCATATTCACGGAGAAACATTAAAACTGCTCTTCAAATCAACATCTATTTTGCCGTTGGTCAATATTCAGACTAGCTAATTGGATTGGTCTCTATTTTGACCATCAACAAAGCTATTGTTAAATTGGAACAAATTACTTAAACCATTTTGAATTCCATTGCCATCAAAATTGTCCATCATAAACAAGTTATATAAATTCTTATCATTAATTGGAATGGGCGGAAACTCCTGGTATTGCTCGTTGACATAAGGACCTTGTATCTGCTGTTTAAGTTCAGATATATCCTCGTGCATTTGATATTGCTGACGAATATCATTCAATTTAACAAACCAATCATTCAAAATATTACATGAACGAATCAACTTATTGATATTGTTGAAGAAAGGAAAATGCTTGATTAGATTATCACTATAATTAATCAACATTTTATGTTCACCGCTATTTTCTAGATATGAGAAATTATCATTATTAATGGTGGCAGTTTTTTCAAGCATAATCTTCAATAAATGAAGCAAGGGCTGTAACAATTGATAATTTGACATTTGTACTTTAAAAAGATCCAGGTTTGCATGATTCAAGACGTTGTTTGAGTATGTGACGAGAAAGTTAAGCTCATTCCTATTACTAATGGCATCCATTGGAAACACAAGTAGTAACTTGAATAGTAAGATAACTTTAATAATGTCAAAAATTGGATCTTCATCAACTATTTTCATAACATGATCTTTGAGTCTAAAATATGAAGATGCATGAGAATTAATCGTATTCAACTGAATATTGAAATTAGAAAATTTAGTCAACGAGTCTATGGTTTCCTTCAGCTCACGTCGTATAACCAACATCAAAGTATATAAGGTATTCGATGTAATGGGACTATTTTCTTCAATATTACCTAGTTGCATTTGAATTAGGATGTCGTTGTTTCTATAAATGTTCAAATTATAATTGTTGGACAGATAAATCAAATAAAAGGTTTCGAATGTGACTAAAATCTCGTACAACTCACGAAATTGGGAGACCATAACAGTGTCCATTGTTTTCAAGTTTATCAATTGATAATACAGAACACTTTTTCGTAAGTTTACAATCTTTTGATGTTCTTGGGCCTCATTTCCAAAATTATTATCCAAATTCAAAGTTGTATTTAATGTGTTTATTAAATTCAAACTGTGATAATAATTACACATGTGTAAAGATCCTAAGGATAAATTGTAATAGATTTGATAATAATTCAACGTATTATTATTGTTGTTATTATTAACAGTTAGTGGGATAATAGCTGGCACAATAAAATTCTTTTCAATTAACGAATTGATTTCAATAATTTTTAAATGTCCTAAATTTTTGAAATTTTTGAAATTACGTCCAAATAGCTTCTTTTTTGAATAATTGGAAAAACCTTTGAATTTTTGCTTTTTTAATTTGATGAGGATTTCAGCTATAATTAAATTGATTGTTAATACGATCAAAAGGTCCAGCAAAAATAATGAATCTTCATGATGAAGCATCAAATTGATATCTGAATTTAATGATGATTTAAAATGTGTTGTAAGAAAATCATTTTGTTTTTGATAGTTATCAATCAATGATTTTACTGTCATTGGCTTCAACAAATCATAGATGATCTTCTCATCACCAATTAATGAGATATTTTCCATGAGATTAGCGGGAGTTAATCTGTAACCTGTTGAAGCTTCACCTGAAGGGTTTATATTTGATTGGTTATTGTTATTAGTTATGGTAGGTGTTAGTATTCTATCGTTCAAGTTTCTGTTATTGATTGAATTCATGGGATCATCACTCATCATTTCATCCAAGAATCCAATAGATTCAAGATTTCCATTAAAGCTACTCAAATACTTGGGGCCACTCTTCTTTCTTTCCCTTAATTGAGTGCACTCTAAATTATTTTGCACGCAATGGGTGCATGGTCTTTTTGAATCACACTTTACCTTTCTTGTAGCACATGGATCGCATGCCCTAACACTAACTTGTCTTTTCTTTTCATATTTGTCTTTAAAATGATGTCTATTGGTTGCATGTTTACTTCTAAATTTGGGTTTCCGATTATCTGCTATACCAACAACTCCTCCTATTCCCCCAACCCCTCCCATGTTGAAGCTTTCATCTTCAATACTGGAAGCTCTTGATGATCTACCATCAGTTTCTTCATATTGAGGTATACTTTGAGTGTTCTGTATATTGATTAGTTGTGACGAATTAGGGCTTTCCAAGGTGGTATCCAGAACAAATTTAGACCCCCCGCTAGAATCTACAGCTTGAAGTCCAGATCCTGACGTCAAAACAAACAGTTCTGGTGTGTAAAGGTTGTGGCCATCCATAATATCCTTAAGTATGGTTGGTTTTCAAAGTTTCACCCTGGGTTACAATAAGGGAAAAAAAATGGTGCGCGCACCCCACCTCAATCATTAACAGGGTACTAAAAATGCAAAGGCGGGTATCAAGCGAGTTATTTTTTTTTGGGCCAGACCTTGATGATACATAAAGCGTGTTCTCTTGAATAAGGTTTAAAATGATATTATATGAGGGATTCAAAGTTCTATTGACTACATCAAATATCTGCTTTACTCTGGTTCCAATATTTTTACCAACGCTTCTATTGAACATCAAACACTTCTCTGCCCGATAATAGAGATATTTAGTTGACAGTTTTGACTCATTAATGCTAAACCAGGCTTACTGAGCTCTTTGTGATGCAATTACATCCAGCTCTCACCCGTGCTCAATGTAGGATAATAAATCTCTCAAGTGGTAAACAATATGGTCTTAACTTGAGCAAAAAAAATGACTTTTCAATAGAGATTGACATGATTGTTTTAGGTTAATTATCAAAATGAAAGATTTCACCTTCTGTAATTTTCTTATAGTAAAGATAACTATTGATTCGAGTTACATGTACAATAAAATCTAGGCGGAAAATGAGTTCTTGGTAACATAGAAATTGAATGAATCTTTCATATTCAGTGTCTAGATCAAAAATTAGTTCTAGCACTTGTATAATGCACAAATGAAATGAGACTCAAATATTTCGATTGTCCATATTCTAGTGAATTTAGACAATAGGTACAATAAAATCTATCAAAATAAATAATATTCACCTCCACATTCATACGTAGTCATGTTTTCGGAATCTATATCTAGTAACTCGTGCGTCAAACGTCATTTCTTAGATGATTGTTATCTAAATCACCAACTACATAGCTGTTTTAATTTTTTTAGAGACTGCAGTGTCACAATCTTCTATCCCCGACAGTTCATTTTTTATTTAATTCAACATAAACATCCTCAACACCCAACAAGGTTGCCACTTCCAAATCATTCCAAGTAAAACCATAATCTAAATATTTGCTCACAACCTGAGCGAAACAATCATAGAATTTAGTAAATCTAACAGATGATTCTGTGAGAACATCGTTAACAATCAATGGTGCATTCAAATTCAACAAAGCACTTTGAGAATCCATTAATGCATTTGGTAAGAAATCACGCGTTGTTTCATCACTTGATTGAACGTAATCCACAGTGAACATTTTGTTTTCAGTTATTGGTTCGAAGAATTCAGCTTCGAAATCCTCAAGTGGACTTATCATGTGCATGATATTGTAAAAGTCATAAAGCTTACAACCTTTAAGCAAAATATCCAATTGAATATTGATGAGTTCTTTTGTCAACTCTCCAATACTTTCATTGATTTCTAATACCTTATCATTTAAGATTGAAACTGCGAGGATTTTTGATAATATAACATCGTAAAAATTTAATTTGAGGATGATCTGGTCCATTTTTGAATCAAATAAATCCGTATTATTCTTGATGTGTTTATTTATGATTTCAATTGGTTCGTTGACAAGTAGTCCCAATAATTCATCATTATCGACTTTTGATAAATTCATTACCGTTTTCGTTGTGATTTGATCTAGTATAGGTATAATATCAGAATAAAACGAGACAATCCATTCAGGAGGTTGACAATGGGTGTTAAGCTCCAATTGAGCCAGATTACTATCCCGTACTGTAATTAATCTGCTCCTTATAATTGTAACGGTTTTTGTTTGACAAGTATTAATGAGATGATGCACAGTTGATAACAAAATTGAATCCTTTGGTACCAATTTGGAAAACATCACTGTATATAATTCAAGCAAAGAATAGATCTGATAAATTAAGGTTATTTTCGTTTCGATGGAGATGACTTGATCAATTTTCAGTTTTACAGGCTTTGCAATTGCCTTTAAAATTTGATCAACAATCTTTGGTGCATCAGTATCCCCAAAAATTCCAGCTATTGTTTCAGTTTCATTGATAACACAAGAATGCACGTAGGCGAGAAGCTCTCCAATAAACATGAGAGGATCATGTGCTGAGGCAACGATGGAGCGTGTCAGTTTGTTATCTAACGTTGTTTGGATTGTAAACTCATCCACGACATTCTTACTTTGTGATTCGGCAAAATTGTTAACGACTTCATTGAATAAATATCCCACTTTATGCTGGCGTAAAAAATTCAAACATTTTTGAAGTGTAACTAATTTTGAATTTGTATTTAGAGAGTATAAATTCCCAAGTTGCTTGTTTGTAAAAGCAACGATCCTTTCATCAGCTTTCGAAGTTAAAGAGTTCAACTGACTAATTATTTTTAGTCCAAGTTTAGGATTGTCAATCGAAAGAAGTATGGAACAATTCTCTACGATCTCCTCAGCTTTCTTTAGAACTTGAAAATATTCATCATTGATTTCTCCTGATGATAATAAGAATATTTCATACTCATTCAAAGTAAACTGAGTTTTAAAATTGGTCAATATATGTTTTTTCAAAGTGATTAATTGTAACTTCCTGCGCAACTGAGAAATTTCGGTATTGAGGCTTGAAGACGTTTCTGAGTTTCTGTTAACTTTAGTATTGAATTCTTCTGCTAGAATATTCAAATGATCCACTTCTTCTTTAAGCTTGTAGAACTGTTTGATTATTGGTGAGTACTCTTTTAACACTATTGAATGAGATTTTTCAAGATCTCTTTCAATATTACTTTTAAGCTGTTTTCGTGATACAACTCCAACTACCCCTGGCTCTATCAAAACGTTGATATCTCCTTTATGGGAAGACTCAAGAGATCCAAATAATTGACGAATTTGTGAATCGCTCATATGATTATTCAAAACTCTGCCTAATCTTGTCGATAAAACGGATGTCGATACAGGTGTATCATAATCTAGTACATCTGATTTCGGCTTTAGTAACTCAATTGAAGACTTGGCGTAAACTTCAGCAATCTCATTGTCTTTTGAGCTTTGAAGCCTTCTTTTCTCTTTTTTATTTGTCGTTTCTTTGGTATCTTCTAGTTTTAACAAATTTCTTGTAAGAGTGTTTAAGTTGGAGAATCGTTTCGATAAATTTTCAATGTTTGATGATATAGGAAGGGAAAGTGCTGGTTGAGGTAATGAAACTTCACCTATAGATTCGAAATCAAGAAAATCCATTTGTTTCTAATGTTTTTAATAGAGGTGGTTGAATCGTACTGTATAACTTAAAAATTAGATTTCAGGCTCGAAAGAAAAAAAAAACGTGTTTACTATGGGTAAGAAGAACAAGAAAAAGAATGAGGATAGGGGGGATGAACAAAAGGATGCTTCAGTCGACCAACCCATAGATGATTCCAAAATTAAAGAGTCGATAGAGATTGAGTCAGCTGATAATGATAAATCTGAAAGTATCACTACACAATCCTCCCAGAATGAGAAAAATCTTGATAAGGTTGATCCAAAAGTTCTTAATTCCAATCTTCTGGATGAAATAATTGATACAAATTCTGTTTCAATAGATACGAAAGTGATTAATCTGGAGAATTCTGATCCAAAAAGTCCAAAGGATGATCTTGTAAATGAAAATGAGAATTTAAAGCAACAAATTGCACAACTAACAAAAGCATTGAATGATAAATCTGATGATACGGTAAAATTATCATTAGTGGAGGCAGAACGTGATAAAATTCAACAGAGTTATGACACATTAATGAGCAAGTTGATATCTATGAAATCACTCTTCACAAACATGAAACAAACAGAAGTCGAACTAGCTCAAGCCAAGCAGGAAATACAATCATTAAAAGTTGAAAAGCTGGAGTTAGAAAAGTTAGAATCGAAGCATAAAGATGAATTGTTAACTAATGAAACTGAATTAAAAAAGTATAAGGATGAATCAGCTAAGTTAAAAGAAACTCAACACCATGAAAATGAATATATTAAGGAAATTGAAGAATTAAATAACGAATGTGATCGATTATCCAAATTACTTAATAAATCCACTAGAGAATATGAATCAAAAATCGATGACATTTCCAACGAAAAGTACGCTTTGGAAAATCAGCACAGCAAGCTAAATAGAACTATCAAAGAGTACAAAGCCGAATTAAAAGAATTCGAATTAATCAAAGATGAATCTGGTGTTGAAATCAGAAACCTTAATTTAAAAGTTGATGAATTGAACTTTTCTTTGACTTCAAAACAGGACGAAGTAGATAAACTTGATAAAGATCTCAGGGCTTTGAATGATAAATTGATTCAATCAGAAAACAATTTTACTAGTTTGCAAAAGGAGAACGAGAACCTGCTTTATTTATTGCAAACTCAGTTAGAACAATCCAAGTCGTCTTATTCAGAACTTGAAAAATCACTAGGTGGGGCCAAAATTGAAAATGATAGACTTAAAGATGAAATAAAACAAGTGGATCAACTTAAACAAGATTTACATAACAAGCAACTACAAATAGGGAAATTGCGACATGAAGCTATCATTTTAAATGAACATTTGACAAAATCTTTACTGTTATTAAAACAGAATACTAACAAAAACACCATCGATAAAGAACTTGTATCCAATGTTCTCATTCAATTTTTACAGATGCCAAGGGGTGACACCAAGAAGTTCGAAAGTTTACAGTTGATCAGTGCCTTGTTAAATTGGGATGAGCTGCAAAAAGTTGCTGCTGGGTTGAGTCATACAGGTGGTTCGGAGGGTGCTCCGCGACAGAGTTTTGCCAGCATGTGGACAGACTTTTTGGAGAAGGAGTCTACAAAAAGATAGCGTCAAAAAAAGAAAACTAGTGGTCAACTAGCAGCCACATGATAGCACTATCATAAAATAATAGAGTATCAAGTAATAATCAAAGTGCAAGTCATTATTGATATTTTTACAGTAGATTTTATTTATTCTGAAGAAGAATATGAGAATAAAGTAATTGTAGAATATTAGAGGTTTGATACTCTTTGATTGATAATTCTCGGAGGCACATGGTTCCATATATGTGATTAATGAGTCTTTCTATCATTCGAGATAGTTTATGTCCTTAAATTTGCTCCATTTCACTCTAAAGTGTGGGTAAAGTTATGTATATAAATCTTCGTATATAGGATAAGCATTGAAGAATTTGATTGTCGTTTAGTTGGATCATTAATTCCTTATTTCAACGTGAAGCATACATAATATTCAGTTTATTTGGGAATAGACATCAGGATGTTATTGCAACGGTAATCTGTCCTACAAAATTAAGATTACGCTCGAGTTTTACCATATAATTTGACAGTGTGCTTTGAATTCTTTGTGAAGATTAATAAGAAAACTCGCTGAGTGTAATGTCATAGCCTCGTATTTAAGTACACGTTGAACTTTTTATAGAAAAAAATGTATACATCTCACAAGATTATTTTCCCCAAAGACTCCGATCATATGTAGTACAAACTCAATATATCACAAAGACCATTGGTCAGCTACTTTACTTACTTTGCCTCACTAGTATAAAAACTTTCAGAAGTAACATATATTAAAAACGCACTTGATGAAAATTTAACCATGTATATTGATAAAAGACTGTTTCTCACCTATGATGAACAAGGACGAATGCAATATAGTCCTCATATATTCTTGATAGTAATAATTATACCATTACTACTTGGAGCAGTTATATTTTTTGTTAAAAGAAAGGGAAGAAAGGCACGAATAAAAGCTCAGGCACCAGCTTACTATGCTCCATATGGTAGTGGATATGAATATGCTTTTGATCCTATGAATCAAAATCAAGACCCAAAATATGACTACTATTTACCTCCATACCAAACTAGTGATTACCATCAATATACAAATTTGAAAAATGGTTTCAATCAGGATATAAATCTAAAAAATACTTACAATCAACGTTTAAGTATGCAAAGTGGCTTCAGTCAAAGTTTGGACATGCAAAATAGCTTCAATCCAAGTTTAGACATACAAAATGGTTTTAATCCAAATCAAATTCAGCCAAGTCGTTCCAACCAAGGTTTACCTTCATATACACCTCTCGCAGGTCCTCCACCAGTGCATTCAAGATAATAAGAATAAATATCATGACTATCAAAATTGTAGAGTAATGTTTCTTTCAAAACAAAATAATATATTATAATCAAAGTTTCACAACAGACAGTTACATCGTCATCATAAAATGCCTTTATCTCGTTTCCTGGAGTGACTACTAATCTTCAATGATGGACTTTTATAATGTTGTAATCACAACATATTGAATCAAAGTGCATTCAATATTGAGACTTTTCTCTTTATGTCATTATTCAATCACAGCACTGCCCCTCTTGATTAAATTTATTGAAGCAAGTGCAAGTTTGCAATGTGATTTTGTATTTTTAATATATGATTTGATGCTATTGTTCCTTCTCCCCCTTTTTTATTTATTGCATGTTCCTTGCTCACAAAGCTTTTGTTACATTTTTCAGCACTTCGCCTTAATTTATACAGGAACAAACTCAGCTTTCGTCTATCATGATAAGAATGATATTCGAGAATTGATATACATTGATAAATAGTTTGAGTTAATTTGATCCTAAATTTCCTCAAGTGCAAGAAACTAAACATATTAAACAAAAAGTATTCTTTTGTAAAAGATTTCAATTCGAATAAGGCCCTGAAATTTTAACCCATATAGTAGCTGGCAGTATATAGTAATGCGTATAAATTAAATTATAATTAGGATACATTTTGTATAATATCGCTTAACATTCTATTTATTGTTGGAAGAGTTCCTACATTTTTACACAGTTTGAGTGATAGATTGAAAACATCGATGTTCATCTAATCTATTTTTTCTGTGGTATGTCAAGAAATAGCACTGCCTAGATGCTCGTACATAATGCTCCGCTTCTTAAGAATTCGCTTGCCTGGAATGGTCGATCATAAATTTGAACGTGAAGAAACAACGTGTATTCAAGATCCCATAAATCATCCCATGGGCCTGGAATTTCTTTGATTTTATTAACTTTAGCCCAAAGCTCTTGGTTTAAGCATCCTTTCATCCCAGCTTGAATGGATAATTTAGCCTTTGATGAAGATACCTTTACTCTTGGATCTGGCCTCAATGAAATTTTATCTTCCAAAGAAGGAAAAGTATTTCTTGTGGCTGTGGAGGTTGCTTGGGGGCTTTTCTTATTCATACAGCTTCTTAAGAAAGTCAGTTTGAGGGGAGCATAAACAGATTGATGGCTTTTCTTTGGACTAGCCTCAGTTGAAACCGAGTATATTTCAGGGTTGATGATTTGGATTGAGTCCAGTGACATCAATTGGTCACAAGTTTGGCTTGCTTCATTTGACTTAACATCAAAAACGTGTTGTATTGTACTATTGCCAGACTTTTGGATTTGTAAACTTCCCTGTTGTTTAGATATAGCGTTTAAGCTCTCTGTTGATTCATATTCTTCAAGAACTAAATGAAAAAATGACAGTATCCCTTGCATATTGTCTGTTTCATCAATAGTCTTTGATTCCATTTTAGTAGAGCTCGGGAGCAAAAATGGTGTACTTCCACTATCATTTATACTTATGGCAGACATCAGAAATGATAAGTCTAAATAGTTTTCATCTGCAAATGAGGGCGTTCCTTCTAAAGATCCTATTCGGTCCTTTCCATGAATGTAAAGCTCATCTATACAAGGTTTTTGACTTTTGTTATATTCAAAGCTATCTTCATTTGTGTCGCAAACCTCCTCTCTTTGTAGATTTGGTTTAATACCCTCAATAAGACTTCTGTGGTACCGTTTTAAACGTTGGAATGCCCTACTTGATCTTCTCAAAACTTTAATGTGTAGATGATCGTGATTAAGCTTTGCTTTCGAATTATCTTTTTCGTCTTCTACCAACAACCCATCAAGTGAATAGTTGGACTGTAATAGGGAAGAATCCATTCTCGCTGGTACTTTTGCTTTTGTATTTTTTTTGGTTGCAAAAACAATGTGAATTAAGGTTTAATATTTATATTCATAAGATTCTATAATCGATTCAATTGCTTACAACAAAGACTCTTATGAAACACTGCATTACTCACCTCCAATCGGCTTCAATATATCATGATATAAATTTTATAAAAAATAAATGACTCCTAGGCGGTTCGAACGCCTGCATCTTTACGATAGTAGAACTTGAGTCTACCGCCTTAACCACTCGGCCAAAGAGCCAATTATAATTAGAAAATAAGTTGTGTTTTTTATCTTTACTTAGCCAAGTCCATGCTGATTGTCTCTTAGAATATGTCGCACCAATTGATCAATCCAATTAAAATTTGAATTAACGCGTGTAATGGTGAACATTGATGAGTTTTTCAAACAAAAGACCGGAGTATGTGAAACATTGACCAATCTTTAATATCACTAACAATCTAGTCTCGCAATACAGGCAAAAATGCTCCAACTAAAAGACTGAATTCAAGCGTAATCGACTCAACAGAAAAATCATCTGCGAGCTCTAGCCAACCTTCACGTAAAAAAGCCAAAATTGTTAAACATGAAGTCATTGAAATAGATGACGAAATACCAGAGAAACTTTCTGCGGAGCAAGTTCTTGCACTGATTCCAGATGCGGTGCTTCCAGAAGTAGATGACACCAAGAAGTTTAATTTCTTTGCTAAAAAGACTGAAGATACACCAGCTTCTTCTATGAATGTTGTTGACATTCCTGAAGCTCAACCAAATTGTCTCAATGGACTTACTATAGTATTCACTGGAGTTTTACCAAGACTTGATCGCACAGAATCAGAAAATTTAGCCAAAAGATATGGTGCTAAAGTAACAAAATCAATTTCAGGTAAGACTTCTTTAGTCGTTATAGGTGATGAGGCAGGACCAGCTAAAGTTAAAAAAATTAAAGATTTAAAAATTAAAGCAATTGACGAAGCTGGTTTTATTGACTTAATTTCAAAAATGCCATTGGAGGGAGGTGATGGTGAGGCTGCTAAAAAAGCCAAACAGAAAAGAGAAGAAGAAGAACGCAAGATAATTGAAGATGCAGAGAAAGAAATACATGAGGCTGAAAAAGCCAAAAAAGCTATAAAAATTGAAGCTTCATTGGAATCTAAAAATTCGGAACTTCCAAAAGATGAAGTGAGACAAATTGATGATGATGAAAAACTTTGGACTACAAAATATGCGCCATCCTCTCTCAGTCACTTGTGTGGAAATAAAGGCTCCATTGAAAGGTTGAATAAATGGCTTTCAAATTGGTTTGAGGCATCTAAAAAGGGATTTCCAGGCTCGGGTGACCTGAGTTTTAGAGCATGTTTGATAAGTGGTCCTCCAGGAATAGGGAAAACCACAGCAGCTCATTTGATTGCGAAGAGCTTAGGATATGACGTGTTAGAGAAAAATGCATCTGACGTCAGATCTAAACTGCTACTCAACGCCGAAGTTAAATCAGTTTTAAACAATACGTCTGTTGTTGGGTTTTTCCAGAAAAGAGGTACCTCCGAAGAACTGAAGGCAAGAAAGTTTGTTCTTATTATGGATGAGGTTGATGGTATGTCTACAGGAGATCATGGAGGTGCAGGAGCACTTTCAGCATTCTGCCGTACCACCAAAATGCCACTAGTTTTGATTTGTAATGATAAGTCGCTTCCAAAAATGAGAACTTTTGACCGTGTAACTCTTGATTTAGCATTCAGAAGGCCAAGTGAAACTGAAGTTAAGCTGAGGTTAATGTCAATAGCTTTCCGTGAAAAGATCAAATTAGATCCATCTATTATTGGACAAATGGTTAGTGCAACTAATAATGATATGCGTCAAATGATTAATTTGTTAAGTACTGTTCTGAGGACTCAAAAACACATAGGAGCTGAGCAGGCAAGGGATTTCTCTAAATCATGGCAAAAGCAAGTAGTACTTAAACCATTCGATATTACATCGAAATTTCTTAATGGCCAAATTTGGATTCTGCCAAACCATTCACTAGATGATAAAATAAACTTATACTTCAATGATATGGACTTCACTCCTTTAATGATTCAAGAGAACTATACAAGTACGAGACCATCATCCAGCTCACCAAGTCCTTTAGATCATTTAGAAAGGGTTGCTAATGCTGCTGATAGTATTTCCAAATCAGACCATGTGAATAGTTTAATTAGACTGAGTGAGCAACAGTGGTCATTACTTCCATTTCATGCTGTTATGTCCCTGGTGATACCATCGATGTATGTTGCTGGATCAATGACGACAAGAATCAACTTTGCTGGTTGGTTGGGCCAAAATTCAAAGCAAAATAAGTATCAAAGAATGCTACAAGAGTTACAATATCATACCCGCTTGAAAACACTGACTGATAAGCGAGAACTTCGTCTAGACTATATGCCTACTTTGAGTAAAAGATTAACAATTCCAATTGTGAGTGAAGGAGAGAGTGGGATTTCTAATGTTATTGATATTATGGATGAATACTATTTAACTAGAGAAGACTGGGATCTGGTTCTTGATTTTGGAGTTGGAGAGTATAGTTCAGTTGCACTTCTGAAAATTCCTACTAAGGTTAAGACAGCATTTACTAGAGTATACAATAGTAAAGTACACCCTGTTGCTATATACAAAACTGGAAACTCTGTGGCTCAAGGTACAAGAGCCGCAAAAGTTGATTTTGATGATTTCGTTGAAGATGACACTTCTAAAGATGAGAATGAAGAAACCGTTGAAGATACCGATAAGATTGATACTAAAAAGGATAAATTGATCAAGGAGGTAAAACCTAGAAAGAGACCAGCAGCGAAGAAGGAAAAGAAACCACAAAAGAAGGTTACACCAAATCCAAAAGTAAAGTAATTAAATCTAGAGACACTATTTTTTAAAGAGATATTGTGATTAAAACCATGTGAATACAGTCTTTTTGTAATCATAGGCTAAAATTGTATGTTTTTGGAGTCAAAAGATTGCGAAGTGTCATTTTGACACTGTGTGTATAATATATACTAGATGACTGGTCAATAAATATCTCGAAAATAATACGATGCATACTTAATGTGAATATCGCATGTCGATTTTAGTTATTGGAACTCTGTTTCTAAAATCAGCTTCTTTGTTTCTGAAATCAACCTCTTCGCTCATCTTCAGTACCTTATCTGTAACTCTAGTAAAAAGATCTCAATGTTAAAAACATATCAAGGGGAAATTTATCATGGACAGGAACATATAAAATTAAGTAGACGAGTCCGAACAATTAGTAATTTTGATAGTTTTTGCACATAAAAGTGACGATCTGAAAGCGAATGAAAACAAACCTAAACTACAAAAAATAGGATCAACCTAAAGATTTGAACAGAAAAAAAAGCCCATTAAAGACCATGTCATCGATGTTCAATATTCCTGATACGAGACGAACCAATCGATTTCCTAGTCTAAGCATACCATCTGCGGATGTGGTTTCAGATGGTGCTAATCAACCGTTTCCTTTTGTTGGAACAGATGGAAAGAAGAATCGAAAACCACCTCCAATAGACTTTTCAAAAGTAGATGGATCGCATTCTTTTTCAGGGTCTATATCATCTGAATCAACGACAGGAACGTTTTCAGCGAAGGATTCTAGCGAATCGACGTTATATGGGTCATCTCCACAACCAAACCTAGAATCCCCAATGAATAGGAATGAAAATATGAGCGGAACGGCTGAAGACATATTCAAAGCAGCAGAGGGAATTCCAATAGACCAATTAACACCTGATGATTGGAATAATCTTGCCAATAACAATGAAATTATTGAAATATCAAAGCTAGGTGAAGGAAATGGTGGATCAGTTCTGAAATGTCGTCTTCCTAAACTGAGTCATGTGTTTGCCCTAAAGTTAATCAACACTGATCCGAATCCCGATGTACATAAACAAATTATAAGAGAACTTCAATACAATAGATTGTGCAGTTCACCTAATATCGTTAAATATTACGGAACTTTTATGATGCAAAAACAGCTGATGATTGGAATTGCAATGGAGTACATGGGGGGTAAATCATTAGATGCAATATACAAAAGAGTTTACGAAATGGATCCACTGAATAGAATCAATGAAAAAGTTATGGGAAAAATAGCTGATTCAGTTTTACAAGGGCTAAATTATCTTCATCAACAAAAAATAATACATCGGGATATTAAACCGCTGAATATTTTATTAGATCTGAGAGGTAATGTCAAATTATGTGATTTCGGAGTTAGTGGTGACGTCGTTAACTCATTGGCAACAACCTTTGTTGGAACTCAATACTACATGGCTCCAGAACGTATCAAAGGCAAACCTTATACCGTAACATGTGACATTTGGTCTCTCGGCTTAACACTTTTGGAAGTTGCTACTTGCAAATTCCCTTACAGCACAAATTCAGAAGACCTTCTGACTATGGGTCCTATAGAATTACTTCTGTTGATTTTAGAGTATGAACCAAAGTTAGTGGATATTCCTGAAGAAGAAATTTTCTGGTCCGATCAATTTAAAAACTTTATTGAATATTGTTTGAAAAAGGAAAGTAATGAAAGGCCAAGTCCCAGACAAATGTTGACTCATTCTTGGATCTTAGCGCATCAAAATCTGAATATGAAAATGGATAAATTCGTCAAAAGATTATGGGGAAATATGGAATAGGGAAACGTTTGCGGAAATTCAATAGATCTGGCTAATCTTGTTTCTTAAAGACAAAATATGAGTTCCGTGACAAAACCTACCTAACGATGATATGCATGTCAATGATTATAAATCTAGTTGAAAAATTATAAATACGTCATTATGATTAACTTGTCAAGTTATATATGTAAAATGCAGCATATGCGGCTTTAGTGATATCAGTAATTTAATCTACATCTTGAAAACCTAGACTGTTCTTTCTCTCTGTTGAATACTTGCGTTACTGAACATCTTATTTCTACCTTAACATAATATACATGTAAACTTAAGCTCAAAAGCAATGCTCTTCAATTTCGTGGAAAAGTTTATGTCTTCAGGGATTCAATTCGTTAAATCAAATAGTTCTGAAAATGTCTCTGGCCTCTTTATTTTGGAATTTTGTTATAAGACTAAGTAATAAAAGAGAAAATTTGTAAACATAAAATTTTTGAGCCAATCCCTTAAGGCGGATTTTAGGCTTTTGAGAACAGCACAACCTAATATACATGCTTATGTGGAAGTCCCTCGAGAATCAACTACCAATTTAAATTCAAATATAGGATTGTGTGTTGCTGCACTGATGTTTTCGCAGTTGTCGCACGTGACGTGTATACAAAATTTTCGGCCAATGAGAGAATTGAATTTTCAACAATCAATTGGTAAAGATGCCTGTTCCATTTGAAGGTTTATTGCCGTATGCAATCATGACAGCATTTTTTGGGCTTGCTGGCCATGGTGTTGGTTTTATTAGATATTGGGATAACGGTTGGAAGAAAGACAGATTCGACTTAGATGCATGGGATGAACGTATGATGAATAGAGATTTCTTGTTAACTGGTGTTCAACGTGGCCAACTGTCAGAACCAGTCGCCCCTGAGAGCTTTGCAACATCTGATGTAAGATTACAAAGATACTACACTCCTTACAGAGATCAATTCTTTAGCTTAAGAGAGAGATTATACAGAGGTTATGTTACGGGTACTTGGGACTTCTCGTAAAATGCATAGATAATAAAAATAAATACTTGTTTGGTGTAGACAGCAATAGAGATATTGCATATTAAGTAAGTGCACATTCATTTGCTTGCAATGATACATCATTTGAAGTAGTTTGTAAGTGTGGGAGAAGCTTACGGAGTCCAAAACGAGATTTATCATCACATACTGACAGCAACTGTACCTCCAACGTGAGTTTTTGTTTCTACAATACAATCTCTATTTTAAATAATGATTAATACTTTTCGTTTCTAATATACACTAATGCTACTTGAAATCTTTATAAGTCCACTTTTCGGTCAACTTTTCGGCATAACGTCTACGCTTGGCAACAGGAACTCTAGACTCGATTTTACCTGTCGATTGTAAGTTCAACATTTGATCATAAAGCAAATTTCCTTCGGGTTTCAAGTTTTTCAAATTACCACTCATTTCATCTGATAATTTAACTTCCAAGGGCTGTTCAAGCAACTCGTGCTTACCGAACCTTCTTGGGATTCTATCCTTCTTTTGAAGTTTATTGTCAACTTGTTCTGGAACTTCATCCATCACCTTTGCCAAGTTATGTAAATCTTTCAATTGCTTTTTCAACTCACGCAATTCTTCTTGCAATTTCATTCTATTCTTATGAGCAGCTTCTTTATTCCTTTTGGTTCTGGTTTTAATTTTGTTCTTAGTTGGGGCATTAGCAGATAAACGATAGTCTCCGCTACTTGCTTCATCATTTTGTTGTTCGATCAATTTCTCTTCATCGCTATTATCATCATCTATTTCATCATCCCGCAATGTCGCCACTAATTCTTGAATTTTTTGTTTGTGATCTTCAATTTGTTGACGATTCAATTCCTTTTGATACTCCAAATCATATTCTTTATTAATTAAAGCTTTCCATGATTCCAAAGATGGATTATATGATTTACCTGCGTCAATAACTTTATTACTCAAGTCGTTGGATGCGATTTTTAATGGATTTTGCTTTAAGGTACTTGGTACAACTTTAGCTTTTGTAACTTCGGCAGTGGCACTGAAGGCACTGACTGGAGTAGTTTCAGGTGCTGGAGCACCCCATAAGTCATCATTATCTTTACTTAATATACCATCTTGCTCAATTCTGTTTAAAAATCTAGATTCATTTCTGTCCTTACCACCTGCTAACTTCACCAACTTAAGATAATCAGTTCTTTTCACTGGTTTTTTGATTTCCTTTTTGGCTTGAGTTGCACGTGGATTCACAACTATAGGGACCTTTGATTTATTGGATAAAATCTCAGCTGTTCCTGATTTTTTTGCGAGGTTCTTGTTAGAAATTTCATTACTTGCACTTGAATCGATCACAAATCCATTCTCTAAATCTTCCTCATCATCTCCGATTAATATTTCACGTTCCCTTGTTTCTTCCAAACCTTTCTCAACATCTTCAATGTCCACATTCTTTCTCCATGCTTTCTTTCCCTTTCTTGAAGGTTGCGTTGATTTAGCCATGAATGCGATGCTCTTCCTTATTTTTTTTTTTTTGTTTTTTAAGGATAAAGATTTTGATCGCGATCACGTGATCAGATGACCTCTGTGTTTGTCTTATTGCTAACGAACAAACTTGGTGATCGTAGAGATTACCTTTTAACAAATAGGTGAGTAAAACTCAGAAGTTATAAAAAAAAACCACCACCAAAATAATTGGATGAGTTGTTTCAGATGAATCGCTAGAAGAATTTGAATCATATTTGACCCGATTCAATAAATTAATAAATAGATGATTATGAGGTACATGTATACAATCAATTCTAATCATTCCCATAGTCTTAGTAACAAAATCTTTAAGGAGTAGCAAAAGTGTAAAGGTGTAAGCCAATACTTTATTCATGAGATATTTGGAGAAATTTCATTAAGCTTTTGCAAATTCAGCTCACTCAAGGTGGGACGCTTTCCAGGAGAGGCCGATCTGACATTTTTTGGTTTTATCACCAGTGATTTTCTTCTCTTCTTTTTTTCAACTGGTTTTGTAAACGCAAGCACATTAGCTCTTCTCCTAAGACCTTCATTGCTCCAAAACTCACTTCGATAAAGTTCCCATCCCTCCCGAACATCTTTATTGAAAGCACGAGGGTTCAAAACTAGCTTCACATCATTAATTCCAGTTCTAGGCTGACAATACAGTTGCCAAGATGAAAAAAAACATTCGAGCTTCAGGTCTTTGTTCTGAAACGTCAGTGGGTAAACTTTATGAAGAGAGGTCAAGCACATCGCAGACAAATAGAGTCCGATTTCACGTAATTGGTCCACCATAGAATCTGACCACGACGTACTTATTTTGATTAAACGAACATTTAACTGTCTCAATCCCTTATTTGTTGAGCTGAGGAACTTTCTAGGCAATACTATTGTCTTTTTATACTCACCACTAACATGATAAAGCATGAGTGTCATCGTAAGTGCTAATAAAATGAACTGTAGAATAACACGACTGGTTCCTTTCAGACTTTCCGTATTAATGAACAAATGATGGGAGATTGATGCAATGATTGAACATAAAATTGATAAAAAGGTTAAATACTTACGTCTCAAGTATTTTTGTTGAACCACCTGTTGACGTAGGTTATCCTCTAAAATTAGCAAGTTTCTAAATATCTTTCCTGTCAGCGAAACCAGCGTGTAACCTGAGCCCAAAATTTCGGAATTGGTTGGTAATGATCCATGTATTCCAGATGAAGAGAATCGCAGGCGAGACTTTTCACTTTCTGCACTTGACTTTCGTGCTCTGCGTTTTGTTTTAGGCAGAGATAAAGGCAGTCCCAGAGGCAGTCCCAGAGGCAGTCCCAGAGGCAGTCCCAGAGGCAGTCCCGCAGGCAGTCCCAGAGGCAGTCCCAGAGGCAGACTCAGAGGCAGACTCAGGGGCAGGCTCAGAGGCAGACTCAGGTGCAGACTAAGAGGCAGACTAAGAGGCAGAATCAGAGGTGTAGATGTATCTGATTTCTTTGTTTTTCTTGTTCCATTAGATATGGGTGGCATTGATTTAAAATCTATCGAGCTTTGACTTGCGTTATCCGAATCCGAATATACAGCAGTCTCATCATGATTGGAACTTAAATTCATGTAAGTTGGCGTCTCACTGGATAACAGCTGGGGTGAAGACTCGATCAGTTCAGTCTTTTCACCTGTGTCTTCGTTATGTTTTGGCGTATCTACCATTTTATGGTTTTTCCTTAATTTTTTTTTCTTTTTTATGGTTTGATACAATCAACAGTTTTTTTGGATATCGTTCATATAAAAGCGCAAACGAGCTTCGAATGTCCAAAGAACAGAAGGAACTATTTGTTAGCGGTTTACTAGGTGGATCAATTGAAGAAGTATATGTGGTAACTTCAATCAGCTTAACATCTTATTTATTGTATAATTTGTTGGATGATGATTGGAGCCTTATTGATTTTATTTTAAACTGTGTGTGTGTACTTTGTGCAGTTACCATTTACGCTAATCAAATTAATGTGTTACATTGGATGATCATTTTACCAATATGCGGGGTATTAATAAGATCACTTTTTAGATCAAAACGTCCTAATAAAGTGACATCTAAACCTTCATCTACATCTTCATCTACATCACATGAGCAGCTTTTACCTCGAAAACCATTCATAACAGCTTACAGGGCACTGATGCTCGTAATTACAAACGTCCTGATCCTTGCTGTTGACTTCCCCATCTTTCCGAGAAGGTTTGCTAAAGTCGAAACCTGGGGTACCTCCCTAATGGACATGGGAGTGGGCTCGTTTGTCTTTAGCATGGGGTTGGTCCAATCAAGGTCTATAATTAAATCGAGGAATAAGAGTGGGAGCTATGCAAACCTTGTTTCATCGTCAATTGTGAAAGCTTTTCCTCTTATGTTTTTGGGTGTTGCTAGATGTTTAAGTGTCAAACTGTTAGAATATCAAGAACATGTCACAGAGTATGGTATACATTGGAACTTTTTCTTTACTCTTGGACTTTTGCCAATTGTTCTAGCTATTATTGACCCTATTCTTCGCAACATTCCAAGGGCATTAGTAGCACTTTTCATTAGTTTTGCGTATGAATGGTTGATTTTGAATAAAGCCGAAGGTTTGGTTTATGTCTTGAGAAGTGATAATCGTATGGAAAATTGGATTTCCATGAATAAAGAAGGAGTTTTTTCTTTTGTTGGATATTTAAGTATCTTTATCTTTGGTCAATCGTTTGGACTGTTCGTCTTAACGAGTACGCCTACAAAAAATAACTTGCTTATGGTCTCCCAAGTCCCAGCAAAGAAAAATAGCTGGCTCCTGGTGAGCTCTACAAATGGATTGATAATAGCTTCGATTTTCTATCAATCGATTTTCTATTATGTAAATACACTGACCAATTTCCCCAATGTTAGTAGACGTTTGGCTAATTTGCCTTATGTTTTATGGGTGGTATCTTTTAATGCTGTCTACTTATTGGGATATAATTTTATTGATAACCTCACAAAATCCAATACCCAATTAAAAATAATGGATGCAATTAATAGAAACGGTTTACTCTTCTTCCTAATGGGTAACTTATTGACTGGGCTTATCAACATGTCAATAAATACTTTACAGACTAGCCTGCTTATGGCGTTTTCTATTTTATTGGGTTACTTACTGCTTTTAGTCTTTGTTGCAGTAGAATTGGATAGAAGAGCAATTTACATAAAGATTTGAATAACAGCTCTGAAATTGAGAATTTGCGTATTGTTTATATCGTTGAATCAGATTTCATATGTTTTAAGTAAAATGTCGAAAAAAAACTTCTTTTGTACTAAACTCCTCTCGTCCATCTCTTGTCTTGTGCCTTGTATTAATTTTGACAGAATGATCGCAAATTAAAACGATTAATAGAAATCCAATCTAATATGTTCTTTTTGTATTGCAATCTAAGAGCCAAAATGAATCTCTTGTTGGAAACTATGAGTCTATTAGATTTGAAAAGTCATAGATTTTGAGTGTAATTCACGCACGATTTCTTTTAAAACGGTGAGCCAATGTTTTGTTTGAATGCGAACCAACCATGCGCTTTTGCTGTTACACGCAACGTCATGGTCTTCATGATTAGACCTAAAAAACAGTACACTATTACACTATCAAACTAATTGATTTTACCCTATATTTAAGTTCTGGGAATTATAGCAAACAGCAACCTTCATCTGTTTTCTCTTCATAAAGCATTTCTAATTGCTATAACTGAGTATTTCTTTCCTGAGTATCACTAGTTTTGCCAGTTTTTCAACCAAAACCACAATAATGAGTGAGATGCTATATTAAGAGAGCATAAAACAAATTATTACACTTTGTAAACACCAAATAAAATCACTCTTAACCTATTATGAACTTCAAATATAAACGGCTTCCGAAGGCCTTATTATTAATACATCTTGAGTTTTTTTTTGCAATGGTCCTACAGGTGCAAGGCAAGATATCCGTTTGATTATTACATTGATTATTAGATCGATTGAAAAAACAAACTTAGGAAGAAAAGCTTTGATTAAATTATTATATCATGCTGTGCTGAATCTGTGATTTAATATTATGTTTTGCTCTCATTAACTTCATTTTTACAACAATATCGACCTTAGGGTCTTTTTCTCTTATCTCATTTTTCAAAAATCAACCACCATGTCGTATGCACTGAGTACCTCTTGGACCTCATTTATCAAATCTATTGCTCTTTTCAATGGTGACCTTGCTAGTTTAACAGCCCCTCCATTTATACTCCTGCCTACTTCACTTGTTGAGTTCTCTCAATATTGGGCTGAACACCCTGAACTTCTTGTTGAACCTGTCAGCTTTGCCCCTGATGAAGGTGCTTCACTGAGAGAGGTAGAAGCCATGGCTCTTAAAAGAACAATCAGTGTTACACGTTGGTTTATTTCAACTTTAAGTTCTCAATATTGTTCCAGAAATGAATCAATGGGTAGTGAAAAGAAACCCTTGAACCCCTTCCTCGGTGAAGTATTCGTTGGAAAATGGCAACTGCCAAAACTTGGTGAAACAGTTTTAATTTCTGAACAAGTGAGCCATCATCCTGCTGTTACTGCTTATGGTATTCTTAATAAGAATAACGGAGTTGAATTACAGGGTTACAATGGTATTAGGGCCACTTTATCTGCTACATCTATTAACGTTAAGCAATATGGACATGCTATTTTATCTTACTCAAAAGGGTTAAATGAAAGCTACTTGGTAACATTACCTCCATTGCACATTGAAGGTCTTATCAATGCTTCTCCTTTTGTTGAATTAGAGGGTACTTCGTACATTCAATCTTCTAATGGTCACTTTGTTGTAATTGAATATAGCGGTAAAGGGTACTTTTCAGGTAAAAAACACTTCTTCAAAGCTAGAATCTACCCAGATGAGTTGGCACTGACGAATAAAGAAAATGCATTGGTTACTATTTCAGGACAATGGTCAAATAAATCATTTTTTGTCAAAGGTTCGGCCACTCCTTCTTCCAAAGACGATTTATTCTATGATGCATCAAAGCAACCAAAATCAGAACTTGATGTTAAACCAATCGAGCAGCAAAACAAGTTAGAATCAAGAAAAGCCTGGAGTAAAGTTGCAGATGCAATTAAAAAATCAGACTTCGATTTAATTCACACATACAAAAGTGAAATCGAGAATTCTCAACGTGATTTGAGATCAAAAGAAGAGGCTTCGGGTGATGAATGGGTACAAAGATGGTTCACTTTGAAAGATTATAAAGAGCGTCAACAGGACGCCTTTGTGAACTTGACAACTCAAGGATCTTTATCTATTCATAACGGTCCAAGTGGTAGTCATAAAATGGGTAAGTATGATGAAGGTGATGCCAAACACTGGAGAGTTGACTGGACAAAGTGGGAGGAAGATTCAGAAATCAAAATTTAAAGAGTTGACGGTCACTAGCGTTTTTCAGGGTTCGTCACTATTTTTGAACTTTCTATAGTCTTTATGTTTGAATGATGATATATTATCTGAAAATCCCGAATCTCTATTTAGGAATTCAATTGATGTCTGTGAATCAACATCTTCTGAATATAGCGTCTAGTACATAATGAAAGACGTCTCAATAACAGCACTCAAAACTTCTCAACGTGTGATAAATATAAGTGACATAATTAGGTTGCGAAACGTAGATACGAAATGTAGGATTATACGGAAGCAATATTTGGTTTAATTCGGAATTAAACATAAGTGTGGGATACAATAAGTAGCACAGTATCTGGTTCAGGTGGCTAGTATTGAGGGATATCACACCAGTATGAACTAACCAGCCAAGCGAGTTCAAAATACTGTGCGAACCAAAAAAAGTTTGGTTTCAGTTTCTAGAGTGTAAGTATGAGTTTCGCGTGATTTTATACCTTCAGGTTAAGAGTCAGATTTCTGAGCTAACCAGTGAATGTGAAATAAGAACATGTACTAAATCGGTGATTTTGAGTTCGATTGGTAGTATTCGTTTGTTTATTCGATTAGTTATTTGATTCGTAATATTTGATTAGCCAATGGCCTATTTCATTGGTTCGTTCCCAAAACTCGTCTGCAGATAACCAGTGATAACAAACCAAACCATTTATGACTTTCAAAATCGAAATCACCCAAAAAACTCATCCTCAACTGCTTATGAATAACTATCAAGGACTGTTAGATAAAATTCATGGTAAAAATTAACAAAATGCCTTAAACGATAGCTGATTTTATATTCCCTTTCACTTGTGAGATGGATATAATGTAGAGAACAAGGCCAATGACATACATAGGTATTTTAAAGAACCCCGGGATTACTTCGTGTTTACAGATCGGTGCACCAGAATCATTTTCTCTATTATCTGGTCAATCAATTAAATGTGTAATAACCGGGGTGTGCCACGGACATTCTTTATAACTTTGGAATTTGATGATAAAAAACTCCTGATTAAAATCCCGAAGAACACAACGTTGAATTACTTGATAAGTATATTTACTATCACTAAAAGAGCAAAACTAGCCTTCATTTAATGTTTAGTATCTAGATTATATGTATGAATTATGAGCATTTCTACTAGTGTTCGAATACAATCAGATAAAACGTGTCCTACGTGATCACATGATATAGTAGGGCTTCTACCCTCTTACCATCCTGCATATCTATCATCATGTAGAGCGAAAAGCTACTGCGAAAAATTTTGTCAGCTACATTTGATAAAAAAAAGTCACCGCTAAAAAAAAAGTCTTGACTTCCCTTCTTTTCAAGTTAGATATCGAAATGGCTGAAACTCACAGATGTATGTATCAAGAAAATCTTACCACAAGTGGGCAATAATACCAAGTCAAAGGCGAAGGTAGCTGCTGATCGAATTTGGACGAGTCTTCAAACCGAAGCGCGTTCAACATGTTGAAGCCCAACCAATATGAAGAATAGTTTACTAACAAATTTTAGTGTACGTTAAAGGTAAGCACTTGTCGTACCAACGTTCTAAGCACGTCACCAACCCTAACGTCTCTTTGATTCAAATTGAAGGTGTCGCCTCTCAAAACGATGCTAAGTTCTACTTAGGTAAGAGAATCGCTTACGTCTACAGAGCTTCCAAGGAAGTCAGAGGTTCAAAGATTAGAGTTATCTGGGGTAAGGTCTCCAGAACTCACGGTAGCAACGGTGTTGTCAGAGCTAACTTCAAGAAGAACTTGCCAGCTAAGACTTTCGGTGCTTCTGTCAGAGTCATGTTGTACCCATCCAACATCTAAGTGACTCAAAAACAACCTAATCACTCATGCTGCTAATTTTGTATGCTGCTTGGTTAATATACATGTATACTTCGAAATGTATTATGAAATAGGATTGTTGTAGGAGTTCAAGTCGTGTCAATTAATATTATATTTAGTAGTATACTGTGTAGAGTATCGCTTGATTGGTATTTATGATTTGTGTAATATATATTGTTGAATAGACTTGAATATTTGAATTTGAAGAAAACTGAACTTTTTAAGCCAAACTAAGAGTTACTATATTGTTGCAACTAGCTTCGAATCAAAACTTGCAGCCTTTGTTTTCTTTTGTAGGCTAACTTCTGTTCCTTGCCGATGTCAGTATATATTGTTTTAGACTATATCTTTACTAGAGTTGCCCAAGATCATATGCGTTTGAAGTACACACTTTCACATTTTTAATTCGCATTTATTTGGTAATAGATTATTAATCAAATAGAAGTGACATAGAAAATTAATGCATCTATTATCGAATAGCAAGAAAAAAAGATAATTACTAAAAATGTTACGTATGAACGCTATTATACACCCAGACACCCATGATAAACCTTTTAAGTTTGAAGGGTTTCTCCAAAAAGAATTCAACTTTGGTCTCAACCCCGATAGACCGATATGTCCTATGTTCAACCCTTTGAAACCAAGTAACCTGTGTCCCAATGGCTCTAAATGTCATAATAAGCATGTTCCACAGATGTACAATAATAAAATCGTGTGCAAGCATTGGTTACGTGGTCTCTGTAAGAAAAACGATCATTGTGAGTTCTTACATGAATACAATTTAAGAAAGATGCCTGAATGTTTATTCTTTCTGAAGAATGGATTTTGCACTCAAACTCCCGAGTGCTTGTATTTGCATGTTGATCCTCAACTGAAGATTGCAGAATGTCAGAACTATAATAAAGGATTTTGCCCTGAGGGCCCCACTTGTCCCAGAAGACACATTCGTCGCATTATCTGTCCTTTGTTCATAACAGGATTTTGTCCTAAAGGTCCAGAATGTGAGTTCACGCATCCAAAGTTTGATGGGGTTATAAATAAATTAAGAATAGAGCCTGATAATTTGAAAACTGATAGCTCCAGTGATTCAAAAGACGAATCTGAATCTCAGTGAGATGAATTTCCAGATCTTAATGAAAAAAAAACCGTTGTATTATATTGTGAGTGGTGATCCTCTCAAAAACCTCATTTTATGTTGCTTTTAATAATGCTATACAAGTTTCTATTTGAAATTTGGGTAGCTTCATTACCATGGGTGCTTCAAAATATAGAAAATCCGAATATCTTCAACATTCTCGGCCTTTTTTTATTAATATCAATCATTTTTTGAAAAAAGGTTTACTTTGTCATGTAATAGGGTTCTTAAATCATCAATAAGTTTAGCATTTATAAAATATAGCATTAATGAATTATTTTTAATATATTATTAAATGTAGAGTCGTATATAAATGGTGTGCCAATCTGGAACATGCTTACATTTGATTTTGTTGCATGTCACTCTTTCGCTCAAATGAAATCAAGTGTATCTTCTTTGAGTTCAGAAAAATTTATAATGACCATAAGGTCTTGTTTTTTGCAATAAATACTCGAAATCGGAAGGGATTCGTTATTGTGATCAGATTTGATCAATGTGCAGTGAGTGGTAATTTCTCGTCTTGCGCCAAAAGTCCCAAAACAGTCTCCAAAGCAGACTGTTGTTCACCAAGACCGTACATGCCATCCCACCCATTAACAGACCAATCCTGACCACAAGTAACACCGTCAAACCCTCCAGAACACGATCGAGCAGCTGCAATTGCAGAAATCTGAAGTAGAGGGGAAATTGTTTGTACTGTAGAAGGAACCAATTTAGAAGTTAAAGCGAGTCCTCGGGCGAAAAGTGATCGGAATGATCTTTGATCATTATTGCAGCGATTGAAAACAGCACATGAACTCTCAGTCATAATATTATTGGAAAAGAATGTGATTTGTGAAGTCGAGAGCAAACCATGCGTTATTTCCTCCCATGTTTCATCCTTGGTGACATCGTACAAGTAAGCAGAACCACTCATGAGCACACCATAAATGTAAGACCATTTTGTGGTATCAAAATCTGTACAATTAGTTTCGATATGAGCACCATCATAGACTTCGAAACCACCATTTGAAGCAGTTATAAGTCCGACATTTTGCATCCAGTCCCACGACTTTTTTGCAGCCACAACATACTTATGAGCATTGGTAATCCTTGCCATTCTGGCAGCTATATGAAAAAGTAACCCATTAGCGATTGTGTTCTTGTAGTTATATCCCCTATTCCATGCAAATATTTGCCACCTAAGTCCGCCTGCACAATTGTCGGCATCCCAAGTTGCATACATTGTATCAAAAATAGCTTCAGCCATTTCCAACCAGGAGTGATTGGGGGGATCTGGGAAGCCTCTTTCAACGGCCTCTAGAACAGCAAGCCCCCAAACTCCATGATCGTCATTACCTTCTGTAAAAGTTTCATTGGCCGGAATATAATTAAATGATTCGCCTGCTTGATGAAGCATACCCTCGTAAATTAAAGACTTTAAATCATTATTATATGGTTCGCATTCTATGAAGTAGTGAAGCAAGCCTCCAAACGCCTGACCAGCATTCCACCAAAAATAAGGTGGACTAAATTTTCCCACCACACCTCCATACTTGATTCCTTCATAATAATTCCATTCTCCTTGCTGAATAGCTTTGGCTGCTGCACAAATCGATTCCCTGTTGTTTGGATTTAAATCGAGGGCTAATGTAGAACTTAGCATTAAAAATGATATTAATGTTTTATCGAAGAATAGCATTTTGTTCCTAATTGATATGATATAATTTATAAGTATAACTGGAGCTCTTTCTTTCAGATTTTTCTTTCAACTAATGGTATTTTTATCTTAATTGGTGCTCTTGCAATCAGATTTTTGTGTAGAGTGGAGCCAGAAGGCAACAGCTTGGTCTTATATATACCTCTTGAGCAGGCACAGAAAATTCGAATCATTAGGCTGGCTTTGAACCACTTTGATCAACTTTTTGCACTACGAAATTCAGAAACAATCATTTTTCTTCTTATCGATCTGGATCAACCAGTAACTATTTGTAACAATAGCTGCGAATAATAGACACATTCACAAAAAGAATATTTTTCTTAGATTTCCCTGCACATAGTAAGCTACTGATACATGGAGCAAGATTCAGCATTTGCGAGACAATAGTCAGCCAGTAAGTGAGAGAATATAGAGATGATTGAACCTTGCTCACAATTTCAGGTTGAGATCAAGGGTGCTCGAATTGTCAAGTTCAAAAAAGAAGAGTTAGTTAAGGGAGTAGAAGATTGCCGCAATAATCATCGGTGGCAGTATTTTTATCTGTTATGTTTCGACCCATTCTTGTGGGCTCAATTATGGAGCTTTAACTTTACTGCGTTTATTAGAGACATGATGCTCGTCTTTATATACTTATCAGATAGGTTGTATCACATATTTGGAATTACAACCACATATCTTTCTTATGTAATATGCTGACACACTTGCTTTATCAGGGTATATTTCCTAGTTAGCATCTTAGTACCTAGATGTATATCTAACAAAATCTATGTATTATGGTGATAAAAAAACAAACATGAAACGTTCGAGAATAGACCAGTGATGCTATCAAATCATACACGCTTCATTTAGCGAACGGATTATTCTAAGTTTTTTACCTTAAACCTGCGAAATCCTTCAAATCAATTTTCTCATGACCACCACTGCGGTTCATGTAAACAGTTAAAAAACTAAATACTACCCGTTTCTGGGCATTATGCTAATAATACAATTTGAATTAAAAAATGAATGAAGATTCTCTGTAGATAAATCATTTGATTATATTTATGAGGAGAGTTAATTCTATGTTCAGTTTAATAAGGTCTATTCTTTTATACGTGCTTTTGGATTTTGTCAAATTTCAATTCAGGAAAAATTTCTGATTTGGAATTGATCCCTCTATCCTTATGTTAATAAATCATGAAGTGAATTATAAATTCTTCCACATTTCTAGGTCTCAGTAGTTGCCTGAATGCTTGGTTTTGGCTTCACGTTCAACTATTTCTCTTGGATCTTATAATTACACTTGAATTCATATCCTTCCTTGAACGTTATTTACTTGAGAAGCTGTTCAATTAAATCACTCAAATAGTATACTTTGTACGAGCCCTTTGTTTTTGAGCACCTATTTTAAAATACCAAGCCAGTTAACAACGCGATATTTATAGCCTGAGCTTATCGAGTCTCAATAGGCGAATCTGCAAAATGAATCAAGATCCAAGTCTAAAACCCCTTATAGTATCTCTTTCCTGTGGTGTGATGACCCAGTTAATTCCCACGTATTCATTGTCCAGTGCCTGGTTAGAATGTTGCGTACTCTCAAAATACTCTTCATCATCCATACCAACAAGTAGCACAATTTGTGTTACACGAACAAACTTTTCTCGTAATTGATAATTATCATCACATACCTGAGAAATTAAAGCTGATATATCGCGCTCTAACTTAATTGCACCAGCTTCACCAACTTTATATCTGCGAAAGAGCGTGATCATACGTTTCTCTAATAGATTAACAATGTTTATGACAAGAAGACGTAATAACTTCACGAAAACTCCACTTTTATGCATAGTTTGTTTATATGGAATCACCAATTGATTCCATTGCTTGTGAAACTGAACTATAATATTTTCATTTTGATCAGCACTCCGGTAATGTTCCTCAATCTCAGGTAAGAACTCATTGACCATAATAGCAGCTTTGCTCTTGAACAGTTGGTTATATAGGTGGATCAAGTAATCATTGATCAATTTATTGGTAAGATTACTAAATGGTTGCAACAATTCTTCACGTAAAACTAGCTCAATTTTTTCTGAGTCTTTTCCGAATGCAAATGTCAGGCCTAAATTTTTATAAGTATTTGTGACAATCTTGTTAAAATATTCTTGGGAAGCAGCTACTGAATTCAAGTAAATAATAAAATGAAACAAGGGGATAGTATTTGCAGATGACTTGAAAAGATTTGAGGTCGTTGACGAAGGATCGGGTTCATTTGAAGTTATTATTAAAAGTTCTTGATTATATTTGGGTTGGTTTTCCATTAATTTTTTCATGAGAAAACCAGCTAAATCACGCTGCAAAATTTTGGAACATTCGGTTACAAAGTGTTTAACAGAAGAGGGGATTCCTGATGATATGACATGCTTAAGTGTCAGATTCAAGATAAGCGTGGTATCATCAACAACACTAGAAGTTGCAATGTAATCATCTGATGCTTGATACAGCGGATTCAATAAAGGTTCCAAATTTGGAATTTCTTCAATCACAATTGCCTTTTCGATCGATCTTCTGAAATAAAAATCATATAATTTTTCGAAAGTTGGTAATAATTTGGAGTATATTAATTTTGAGAATTTACTATCAACAAGAACTTCAGGTAGTTTCAATTGATCTTCACCTGTAAAATACCTTGTGGCAATAAATTTACAATAAAGAGACCAATGATTTAAAATTTGAGATAATTCACTGATAAGATCTCCAACTTGCACAATCGAAATAAAATCATCATCTATGTCTATTTGCGCAATTTCGTCTGTTTTTTCAAGAATTGGGAATTTATATAAGGCAAAGTCTTGAAAAAGTTTGTCTATACGTCGTGACTCATAGAAAGTATCCATGATTATTCCAGTTTGAGAATCAATTTCCAATTGCAATTTACTGATGACAAAAATCATTGCATTTTCGTAGCCTGAATAATGTTGTTTGATAAGAGGCTCATGCGTAGCAAGCATAATCAGGACATTTTCAAATAATTGAATCATTATTGTACCAAAAACTCCCAGTTTCAAATTATCTTTATTTATAATAGAAGAAACCAAGCCCTTACACGTATCTGCAACAATGCTGGATATAAATTTAGAATAACATGTAAGGCCGACCAGCTCCTTATTAATTAAAGGAAATAGTTTAAAGTAAGTTGTTAAATCAGGAATATTGCGTTCTTTGGCATGATCGTTAAAGTTTTTAGTAAAAATCTCAGTCAACTGTCTTGAATAAGTTTCAACTAACACTGCTGGTGGATCGGGAATCTCTCCGGTTGGAATCATTACTTGGGCGTACTGGCCACTGATAATGTCTTTTGGAGTTTGATTAATCAGTTGAATACATTTTGCTGCAGAAATCCAATCGCCATGCTCCATTGCATAGTTTGCTTGGTTGATATTTGTCTTTAAACTTTGTACTTGTGTGACGTATTCAAGTGTGGCATTAACATTGCCAATTTCTTCATCCAACAGTTTAATTTTGAATGTTAATGTATTACCTAGGTCAACTGCATTTGAAAATATTTGATTGAGTTTATTGGAAGTGCTGATTGTATTAGAAAGCTTGCTGGCCCGTGATAATTCAATCTGGTCAAGATCATTTTGGTGCCTCTTCAGATTAAGTTGCACATAATGATTAACTTTGGCATCAATCTTGTTTATGGATGAGTCAAGTCTTTCCAATATCCTGTTTAGATCATTGGGTGAGCTAGCCTCCTCAAATACTTGCAAGATTTCCTTGAAGCTCATTCTGTTCAGAAATCTCGATCAATTCTTATTCAAACCGAAATCTGTCAAGTTGAGTGCGGAATCAAGTGATTAAAATCTTTAGGTATAGTTTCACGAAAAACACAGTTTCACGAAAAGACACTGATTTCTGATAACGTGTAGCATATCAAATGATATTTTCCTTATTTCAGATATTATAAAACTATATTTACTGAAGGTATACTTGATGCACTCAAAATACGATAATTTAATCGTAACCAATGAGATGGAATCGAGTAACAACAAGAGTCGTAAATTTTACAACATGGGGAATGTCTAACCAAGTTTGTCAGCTCTTATCTCATTCAAAGAGTTAGAAGGTAGGTGCCGGTGCCATATATTATAGTTTTTCGAGATACAATATTGTTACTGCTTTAACTATTAACTAACCTCTATAGAGTAATCATCGGTTGTATGGTGCCAAAAGGTGCATAACTAAAATATTTAGGTGAATATTATTCAACTTTGATGGTTCCTCCTCTTCTTGAAATTGTTGTTATCTTTTCACTTTTCACATTTCAACATTTTGGTGATTCACTTATCTTGGTCTCTCATTTGCGCACATCATTTTCTGCAATATAGCTTTCGAAAATTATGGTATTATCGATAGGATTCTATAATCTTCATCATTTCGCTTCTTTTTCATGAAAATCTTTGACACTTCTTGTACACTGTTCGTAATTGGCATCATTGATGCGTTTTCTTTTAATTCAGGGTCAATTATGTAGGAACCCCCAGGCAGATGAATCTAAACTAACCCTTGTTGATAAACTTGTTCCTTTCAAGTTAAGCTTTAATTCATGCTTTATATTTACTCAATTGACGAAAGCAATTTCTAGACAGACGAAGGGTTTGATAGTAACTCGAAATCGAAATGACAATAATTTCATGGAAAAGGCACTAATATTGTTTAGTTTTCTTATCTTAAATAGATAACTTGAAATGTTACCAGCTCGTGCCAAATCATAGATTACTAAGCATGTTTTCATGTTTAACTCAAGAAAACATGGCAAAGTAGAATATTAATCTCCACAAGCCCATGTAAAGCAGCACCTACACCAGAAAAAGTCAAAAACGTCATAACTGCTCTTGAAAATTCTAAACGTTATTATATCGAATAATATGATTCTTGCTAAATACACTACTGTTATTCTGTAATTAATATAAATGAAGTAAAACCACCCTCTTGCTGAAACTTTGTGAATGGGCAATTTATTCTAGTAACGAGGGGGCGTGCACTAACCTCGGTATCTCTATTTAAATGAAGGTTACGAATCTTTGAAAAAATCACTTCACCAGCTTTGCGATTTCTTCCCTTTCTTTCTTAAACTTGGTAGATCTTTCTCTCAATCTTGGTTTCTTCACCTTACCTTTGGCAGACTTTAAGCCTTTGATCCCTGAAATCGCAGACCCTTTTGTAGCTCTTTCACCTTCGATGATTTTACCAACGGTGGCTCTATCAGCTTTACCCAAAACACTTTGAGCTCTTCCCAATTTTGTCTTTTGGTTTTCATTTAATTGTCTTTTTTTATGGTTTTTCTTTTGATTATCGATGTGATTAGGAGACATGAGAGATGGCTTCGCGTAAGATTTAGCTCTTGAAATTCTCAATTTTCTGCCATTCTTTTTCTTTCCTTCACCATCTTGAATTACCAAGGGCTTTTCATGTAAAAGCATTGCCTTGTTGACACTAAGGGTATCTTTAAATTGTACTAATGCAAAACCCTTTCCCACGTTAGTTTTCAGATCTCTAATGATTCTAACAGACTCAACATCATTATCAGTTTTAGAGTTGAAGTATCTCCACAAAGTTTCTTCCTTTTCTTCGAAATCTAAATTACCGACAAAAATAGTTTTCTTGTTATCTTTTGGTGATGGGTGAGCGACATGGTCAACCCTGAGGTGAAGCGTTTCAAAAATTGTTGCATTCAATTTAAGTGCTTTTTTCAGTGATTCCTTGTCTTGGAACACTATGTAGGCATTGCATGAGTCTCTCAGCTTATGGAGAGATTTTCTTGCATAAGCTACTTTACGAGGAACAGCTTCATCGAAAGAAATAGACCTGAATCTTATTGACTCTATCTTTCCAAATGCTTTAAATAAAGCTTTGAACTTTTTGTAAACTTGTCTATCAGCAATGACTGATGAATTAACGTTACCAACAAATACAGTTTTTTCAGCTTGTTCAAGTTGATCATCTTTAAGATCGATAGTTTTGGCTTTAGTGGATTTGGTTTCTACACCAGCTTGTGTATTTTTAGTATCGGTCAGCACGTTTCCTTCCTCTGAATTGCTTTCATCTTTACTGTTAGTTTCAGAATTTTGAGAATCATCTTCTGTTTTTTCACTATTCTTGGTATCATCTATTGTAATGTTATCCTGGGATTTAGTTTCTAATTTTTGAAAATATTTAGCTTCCAAGTCGAAGTTTTCATCGTTCATCTTTTGCTTCTTTCTTTTTGGTTGTTCTACAGACTCATCTTCTTTATTTTCATCATCATCTTGCTCTTTGGATACTTCTTCTTTGCTTTCATCTTCTCCTTCTTCAGGTTTTTCCTTGTTAGTTCCGGTACTAGGTTCTTTCGTCTCCTCCTTTGGAATTACTATCTCAGTCCTGGAATCTCTTAACTGAGTCTTCTTAACAGGTCCACTAGAACTCTTGAATAAAGAGTCAATAGTGGAATTGAACTTCTCTCTTGCTCCTCCAAAGAGTGAAACAAAACTTGACATATTTTACTTGAGATGAGATGAGCTTGATCAAATAATTTAAGAAAATTATGGGAGGACTGCAGACAATTTTTCCGTAATAGTCAAAAAAAAAAAGTACACCCTTTTTCAAACAATAAACAACGTTGAGAACAGTTTAGGGAGCTTGACCCAGAGCATCAAGAATTAACACATAATTTGTTTGCATTGAAGTAAAGCTTGAACAATTAGTGATTCTGAGAAGATAACTAAGCACCACTTCGAATTGAGTGAAAACACAGGGTTTCAAGAATTATTTAAGGAAGTACTGGACGACGAACTGTGACCATAGCGACCACTGGCGGTGACAATATTATTAGAATAGAAAATAGAAGCAACTTTAAGGTATTATTAGCTTATACTGGACTAAACTATATTAAGCCATAGTTGAGAACTTGCACATTCAACAACCCATCAAGTAAGCTTTATAAATCATAACCAATGAAGGTCATTGTGGAGGAATCAAAAAGAAAGGAGTCCATTGGCAAAGAATCACCTTTGACAGATATCGCGACATCCCCTCCAGCATTTGAGTTAGAAGAGCAATTTAACACTAAAAGCTATGAGTCTTCCGAGCTAAGCGATTTGGCTGATGACGATTCGGAAGCGGAAACAGATAAAATGGATTTTTTAGAAGATGAAGAAACACCTTCGGATCTTCAGCAGTTAGCAAAATTAACTGAGTTGGCGCGCGATAGTGACTTGATCCCACTCTCGGGTGATGAAAAAGATGACACCAATTTAAGAGTGAAAACAGAAGAGCTTTCGAATATAAAAAACACAAGTATTTCAAATGAAAACTCAAGGGAATCGAGTCCAGAACGTGGTATCAAAAGAAAAGCTGAAAATGATGATATGCTAGCTGACAAGAGAAAAATCAATCTAAGAAAAGAAGATGAAATTCAAGATCAGGTTCCTCCTCAAACCTCTGAATATACACATGATCTAAGTCAAAGTCAATTAGATGATCAGCTAAAAGGTGACCCAATCAATCATTTGCAAGATGAATCAACGCAAAACTATGAATTGACAGTGGAAGTCCCTGGTAAAATCAAGCATGACGCATCTGCTGAATCTTCTAAAGAAATTTCAGCAATTAATGAAGAAAATGAGAGCCAAAATAAAGTGGAAGACGAGGCCGAGGCAGCTGATCAAGAAGATATCAGTGAAAAACAGGATCTTATTGAGAATGTAAAAGAAGAGATTCGCAACCATGATAACGACGAAGATGATGATCATGACGAGCAAGAGAAAGATGACGAAGATGAGGATGAAGATCACGATGAAAACGAAGACAGTCACGAAGGTGTGGATATTAATGAACAGCGTCAACTTGCGATTGAAGAGCTCATCATTATTGAAAATTTGTTTGCTTCATTACGTGATAAACTTTACCATGACAAGCTTAATCTTCTCGAAAGAGAGATGCAATTATGTCTTGAAGGTCTGCATCCCGAACTTTCAAAGATTTATTATAAGATCAACGGATTTTACCAAGAAAATGTCAAATTGGCTAATTTCAACTTGACCTATAAGCTCAAATGTATTGACAAGGAAACACTAGCTACTAGAACATCAATTCATCAAGATTTCTTGAAACGCATCATGGATTACAAAAATGATATGATAACCAAAACCACTTCTCTTTGGTACAAAATTAATAAAGAACGCAATCAAATTGATCAATTAGTACCTGATTACAGCTTTCAGGCAATTCCACAAATTCCAAACCTCACTGTTGCGGGCTCGACAGACGAGTTTGATGATCCAGTGGTACTTACAAAAAAAGCAATCAAACAAAATACATTATATGAGTTGATTCTGCAACGCAACAGCGTAAACCATCAAATCGGTACGCTTCGAGGCTTGGCAGAATTTCACGGGTTCCCATCTGCTATAAATACGAGTTTGCAAGAAAAATCGCATGTTCTGAGCGCCGAAATATTCTTGCGTAGAGCAACTGATGATGAAATTAATAATGATTTGAAAGAGATGGGAATTCTTATATAGAGTCCATTCAATTTAATGTATTTTTAATGCTAATTGGAAATTTAGTTGTTGACTCTATTCTATATTATGCTCAATATTCACACGACTTACGTTCAAGCATAGAGCATTTAACGCTCATTAATTTATTAGCCTTGTCTTAAGCATGAATCCGCACGATATCTCATCTATTGAACATGCTCCCCTGCGCTCAAACCCAACCTGTTACCACACTCAAAAATCGTGAAGTTCTCCCATCTAAGTCTCAAAAAAATAGGCATTTTACAGTTATATAAGATTGGGGTAATATTGTGCGAGTGGTTGAGGAGGAAGAAAGATGCAAGAGCTCGTACCACTTGGGTGTCATTTTTATTTTATATATTTCTGGTGTTTAGGTTCTATTTAAGCTATTTTAAAAAGTTTATAATTGTAGTTGATATTGAACCATGTCATTTTATATTTTTTTCCTCTTAAGCCCTCGTTTTGTGTTTCTGATAAAATAATCATTAAACAACAGTTTGACACTAATGAAGTAAGCTGATCACTTAAATTTAAGCGAAAAAGGATCGTCACATGAATCATCAGCGATTTTTATTGGGGTTTGTAGGTACTTTCCATGACCATGTTTACCAGCAGTGTCAAAACACCACTGGTTTTTTCCACCATACGAAATTTCCCCAGAATTTGGATCCAATGTAAATTGGAATTGGGAAGGATTGTAGCCACCGCAAGCAAACTGATTCTTTGTGTTAAATCCACAGAACCCCTTAGAAGATCTAATATTAATACCACCAAAGGTTGATTCTTGAATCGAGTATGTACCACAAGTACCAAAATTATAGTGCTGGCCATTACTTATTAAACAGCCCAGATTATTTGATAATCTGATATAGCCTCTTTTAGAATCGCTAGGCTTCTTTCCATTATCTGGAGGACCAGCTTTATAATTTTTAGGGTAGAAGTGAATTCCATCTTCCGGGCACTTACTGGAACCAATCAGATCAATCTGAATAAATTGCTCGCTTAAAACAGAACCTTGAATATGATGGAAGTACCAGACTTCCTGAAGGGCTCGACGTCTATCACATTTAAAGAAAACTTTTTTATTTCCGAAGCCAGCACTTAAAGCATTTGCAATTTGTTCTCTGGTGTAAGTAGCTTGGGGGTCTGGGACGATGCCTGCATCTGCCAAAAACTTAAAAGTTGGCAATTTTGAGTACAAAGCTTCAGTGATTCTGAAAAAGTCGTAAACATCTTGACCAGCTTTTGCTGTGCCTGGGGGGTAACAACTTGGTTTTAAAGTATTCATACATGTAGCATGCTTGTTAAATTCATGAAACCATAGCAGAGAATCGTCACCATTATAGTTTTTCCAATTTTTGCTCATTTTGTCATATAAGGCTTGATCATTGAATGTATCCACCAAAATGCGCTCAATATCTGCACCTTTGATATTTCTTGATGAATCACAAAACTGTTCAAATGAGCCATCACAATTGTCGGGCCAGAGACCGTGTAAAGTGAACTCATCATCAGCTCCAATTCCTGGCGAGTAGTCCCAAAATTGAGTTTGTAGCATAATACCTCCGGGCGATTCATAACAGCATGAGGGTTGGTTATGTTCTAATGAGCATGACGCTGGCACATTTGGGCATGCGGGCCCTTTAAAAGAATCGAATGAAGAACTCTGAAAAGGTATTTGTAGAGCCAGTGCTAAGCAAAGTAGAGTAGAGAAGGATATAGATTTAAGCATATTCTTTTTTAATTGCGGGGCCAAGCACTTTTTATTTATACTCTTGTTTCACGTGGGTTTAAAGATAAGAATTACATAAGCACTCCTTATCGGGGCAATGCTTCTCCACAATATCTTTTTCCTGCATACATTTGCCCGAACAAAATTCTTGCTGCAACCAAGAATTTATTAATCGGAAGTCATGAACGTCTATTAGCACCGATAATCTTATCATCGGATTAAAATTTCCTCTCTATTGAACATGATACTTAATCATGATGTGACTTATTTTGTTCTTGGATAGAGATTTGTTAGGTCCTGCGCATAAAATACAAAAGCATACATTCAGTTTGGTCCCAGTCATGCATTTGTGAAAAGGGGCATATGATCTGTACAAGGAATCTTGCAATTGAAATATAATTGCACAAAGTAATTCAGGTTTGTTACCAATAATCAATCTATTGGGAATCATCTCGTATAGTACATGCTTAGTAGGGGCTGCAATCTCTTTCCATGTCATTGGAACTCTATACGTTGTTGCTCTTAATTTACAAAAAATCAAGACTACTGAAATGGAAAAATTCAGAGTTCGGAGATTTTGTTGTTGCAACAAGTTCTGCATATGCATTTCTTTATTCTTAATCAGTTTGCCCTTTGTACTTCTTCGCCATCAATTGATAACGTGCTCATTCGAGTTTTTGAGAATAGAATTAATCAAAGATCTGTACTTTGTTTTATCTTTGGATTCGGACATTTGGTTGGCAATAACAGCGAGGGCTTGTTCGAGGGCCATAAGTTCTGCCTTCTGACTATCTATATGCGTGTTCCTCATTGCAACAGACCCATTAAGCTTACTCCCCATTCCATAGTACATCCCATAGCCCCCACTCGGTGACTTTGACCATTTATACGAAACGACCCATCAGTGTACACAATCTGTTCTATATCGAGCGCGGACTGTAGTAATACTTGGGGTGCACCATAGTATTTGCTCAAATCTTTAATTACTTTTCGGATTTTTGCTTTGTTTCGATTACTGGTTTATTAGTTTGCTTCTCATAGTACATGGTCACGTCGTATGTGCAGTATATTCTATTTTCTCCTTCCTATATCGATGTGTTGAGCATCTATGCATACCGTAACATTGATGATGTTTCCCGAAGCACTTAAGCTGACACCGTGACAAAATATTTGGGCAATGTAGACGTTACGGACGTTGGTGCTTTTGTTGTTTATATTCAAGTGTTGAGAGAAGAAATTGGTCAATTGTATTTGAATTAATCAGATGGCAAGTGGGTCGGTACTAACGAAGATTATTGCGCTTTTGTTTGATCTATGACTGTTTTAGTGTGGATCGTTTTCAAATTTTGTTAGCTATAAATTCGTGTATATGAGATTCTTGAACCACTTGGTCAGTATGAAAAGGGAATCTAACATATAGGTGGTAGGAGATAGTAGGCTCAATTCCAGGAACTGGATGCAAGGGGTATGGGGTATCCCGGACGTTACGAGTGGTGGTTACATTCTCATAGTGTAGCGTATTCACTGGGAGACAATTCTCGACTATGGATGGGGTCCATCAACGTTTCGGACCCCTGAGACCGCCCGAAACGTAAAATCTATTAGTATAGCTAATGTACTCAGATTCCTAAATACTAGACATAGCTAAATATGTATACTCCAAGGATAAGTGTCCTGTGATCTACCTTTTACAGTGGCAACAAGTGACACAATAGCTAACAAGCAAATAGGGGGTTAGTGCTTGTGAATACAGCACTGAGCAACTTTCTATGAAATTGTAGGTTATCAGGGGCAGTAACTGCCTATGAATACAACAATAGAAGGCAGTGACTGCCACAGCGACAGTGGGGTAGTGGCTCAGCAGCATATTTCACCCAAACGTTCAGGATGACGGCAATGACGAACATGGGTAAGAAAGTTGAGATTAGTAAAAATAACCTAATTTTAAGCATTATTCCTAAACCACTAACGTAGATACTCGAACGCTACACCGACAAAGAGTTTCCAATTTTCAATTTATTCTCTATGACTTCCCTGATTTCCATTTCAACAAATGGGTGTTTGAGCTTGTTTTCGTTCACCTCTATGGAAGTTGACTTGTCTGTTTTTAAGGTGTTCGCTTGTTCGGTTGGTTTTTCATTACCCAGCTCCAATTCAAATGATTCTTTATTATCATGCAATTGATTTTTGAGGTTCTGATCCTGACTGAACAGAACATTGGTTAGATTCCATTTCGAGATCTTCATTAAATTGTTGAGATAAATTGGAATCATCGATATCTGCTTGGTGTGCAAATCTGATGTTATCCTTTGGATCAAAGTTACTTCGATTGTTCAGCAAATTGGTAAATAAAGAAGATAAAGATTTCATCTTCAAAAAGTTTAATTTAGGCCAATTAACTGATGAGATTGATTTGAACATTCGATTGTAGATTTTTCAATAAAGCTCTAACGACTGTTCGTGTTTTTTTTGAAAAATCAAAAAAAGGGTGTTTGTGTTTTGCAATCCATAAAAGTCGCAAAAGCAAAAACACAAATGGAACACACTACAAAATTGCACATATAAACTTGAAATGGTCATCAAGCAAACCAATGGAAGCAACAGTTAGTGCACTGCAAAACACAATTCAAACCTCCATTATTATATGAAAGGGTAAAATACCCTCACTCACAATACCATTTACTTCTAATGCTTTTACAGTTTTCAGTCCAAGTATCCGAAATGAGTGACTGGTGATTGATTTGATAAGGGTTGGACTCCATTTGGTAAATTATGTCAGAGAATTCTCCGTTGCTGTGGCTATCATAAGAATTTTTGAAGTTGGTGAGCACTTTTGCTGAAGAATAAAGCATATCACTGCCCGCATTACAGGAAGCCAGTGCAATCGTTACATGCACTACTTGTTGTAGTGTAGATTAAGCTGTAAAGTAATTTCAAAGTGACCCCATTTTGTACCCAAATATAATCTCTGTAAATGAAGACATACATGCAAATACAGTGAATGTTATCTTTTAGATTCCATTTTCACTGCTCTGCTGTCTAAAAATGTTTCATTAAATTGACAAATGGACCTAAATTGATAGGAAAGATTTATTTATTCTTTCTTTTTGTTTCCGAAATCGAAAGTGCTTCACAATAATCGAATTCCCTCAAGATTTTTTGAAATTGTTACCATCAAAAGTAATTTGACCATATTTAAAGTTTAATATATGCTGCTTTCACGAAATATTCCGAGTAAAAAGATATTCAGCTTATTCAGTCATTAAAGATTTCAGAGGATTCTCTCCATTCAAAATAAACTTGTTGATTTTTTTATGGATTTACGCATCCATAATAAATGTCTAAATCTTATCAACGTTACTTGAAATTTTGAATTCTCCGTAGATTTTTACTTATAATCATTGGATAAAACAGCTTGAAAAGATTTTTTTTGTGGTGACGTGTTTGGATGATAGCATTGCTTAGTTCAAGTGTTGTTTTTTTGTTATTGTTGAAAGGTACAATGTAACCTTCTGGTCCAAAGTAAAACTTCAGGCCTCTTTTTCGCCAACAATACTGCCTTAATATCGACCTGAAAATAGACTTGTAGTTTAAAGACTTTAAGTGAAAAGTATTCAGGACTCTATGATCACATATTGATATTCGTACTTAAGTATTGATACACTCTTTTCCCATCTCTTTCACTCCATCAAGCAGTCCAACACAAACATTTCGCTTTTCATGATATCACTTGCATTGATTCTGGTATCATCATCTTCATGGAATCCAATTTCAAATCCCGCTGTTAAAGTTCTTTTGTCTGCTTTATAATCTGATCCCCTTCATTTTTGATTGTCTTTTTGTTGTCAACTTTGGACATTTCAAGCACCAAAAAAATCCGCCAAAAAAAAGCATTTGCAGCAAAAAAGTCTTGGTACAATCATTTTTAGTGAGTGATCATTAACGTTTTTTTATTGAATGATTACCGGAGTTGCTGTTTCCAGGGCTGTTGTTTAAACCAGAGAAACTCTGGTTGGGTTGGACTTGCTTTCTTGTGGTTTTGCACAGTCATCTTGGTTTTGCGAATGTTACTTACACTTTCTCATATCAACTAAGTCCATTAACATAAACCTTGATCTCAGAGTAATCTTTATCTTGGTGTCTTTCAAAATCACATCAATCATTTTGAATGTATTACTCACGAAAATACGCTTGTTTTTCATAACTGTATAATTTAGGACCAGCTGTTGTAAGCAACTTGGAGAAGCTTTTAAAGTTATACTTTGATGAATCCTTGTTAGAGGCATCTTTAATGCAATCTATTATAACAGAATCATTAAGCAAATGAACATCATAAAGCTGACCAATAAATTGAACCAAACCTAACCTCTTCTCTTAGCAGTATTTCTTAATACTCATTAGACATCATTTCAGGTTCTAAAAGAGAAACAACTTCATTTGTGGAAAATTTATTAGTCCAACCTTTTTTCATATTCGCTTTGACATATACTTTTTGAACGATATCCTTTAAGCTAAATTCATTGTGAGAATCAATTAAACCTAAACAAAAATATTCAATTCAAGAGACCGAAGATTTTGCAAAAAAAAAAAAGACGTTTGCAATGGTGTTTATTTGGATCAATCAATCTCGAGTCATTATCATGTTTTAAGAAAGTACTGAGAAACTAGCCTTTAAAATTAGCTCAAACAACATTTAATCAGAAAAATTCTGTCCATGTCTTTTGAGGAATACAAACTACTAGTCTTCACAAATTGGGATATAAATGGAGATTCGCATCCTTAAATATTCTTGAAGTTTGAATTAAGATAATCAGCTATAATTAGTTTTAAATCTGAGTAAGCCAAAATCTATGATCACGTTGAAACCTGACTGCGGATATCAAAATATTGGTTAAAAGCTCAATGTGACAATTTTTACTACAAATTTCACTTAGGATATTAATTGAATTGTTCTCTGCAATAAACCAAGGTAAACTCCACGTCAAGTTTGTGGGCTTATCTTTCAAGTAAAGTGACATAGTTTAGCCATTAGTAACTTTACAAAACTACTTAGTCCATGATCTTAAAAGTAGAGAGAGAGAGAGAGAGAGAGAGAGAGAGAGAGAGAGAGAGAGAGAGAGAGAGAGTCCAGCATTTGAAATATTAATAACCCCTACTAGAATAGTGTATAGATATGGTTTTCTCAAAATAAACTACATCTCATAGTCTGTCGGTGAAATCACAGATTTGGATTTCGATTACACAGTCGCACACTCCTTTCAAAAACAAAACTAACAACACATCACAATGGTTGAAGTTTCACTTACTGTGGGTAAACTCGATGCCTCACTTGCACTTCTCCTTACTAAGGACCATCATCTCATAGAATTCCCGACTATTCTTCTTCCTGATGGAATCAAAGCGGGATCGATTGTAAAAATCAAATGTGAACAAGATTTGGCCACTGAACGTGAAGAGAATAACCAGTTTCTTCAGATCCAAGATGAAATCTTGAACACGTTTGGTAAAAATCTTCCTTCGCCACCAGTTCTCAAGATTAAGAATGTTACTCAAACTTCATGCGTGTTAGAATGGGAACCACTTGAGCTCGGAACACTGTCCATCAAAAATTTGATCTTATTGAAAGACGGTAAAAAGTTAGGTGTAATTCCACAACCATTGACTAATAAAACTACAAAGTTGTCAGGTTTAGCTATCAATACAGAGTTCCTGTTTCAGTTGAGATTGGATACAACAGCTGGTGTTTACCTGTCTGGTGTGATTGAAGTAACTACTCATAAAATGACTGATTTGAGTGGTGTTACTGTGTGTTTGGGTGATTTCCTGCCTAATGATCCATTTAGCAAAACTGATATCGAGGAAACTTTAGAGAGCATGGGAGCAAACTACCCATCGCAGCAACAGATTAAGGTTGACACAACTCATTTTATATGTACAAGAGAGGTCAACACGAATCCAGAATGGTTGAAAGCAAATGAAATGAACATACCAATTATAAGACCGGAATGGTTGAAAGCTTGTGAACGTGAAAGAAGAATTGTTGGTGTCCGTGACTTCTACGTTAAAGATTGTGTCTTACCAGATATTTTCGCTATGGATTATTGGAAGAAATCGGCTCAAAAACATCAACCTAGTGTTGCACAGAAAATAGACACTAACAGCGTCCCACCAAAAGAAAATATTCAAATTGAAGCCCATAAACCAATACAGCAAAGTTCGTCTGAGACTGGGGAGCCGGTTCAAATCCCTATAATAGTGGAACCCACAAGCGTAACAGAAGATGCTAATGCAGAAATTGTACCGGGTACTGCTAAACCAGAATCCGTTTCTACAGAAGTTGTAACAGATATCACTAAACCAGAAGTTATGACTGAAGAAGACATTGCTGATGTTGCTGAACCACAAAATTTAGCGGAGGCAAATAATTCCAAAACCATTAGTGAAATCGCTGAACCTCCAAAGGTATCAAACGACAAACCAGAAATTAGTGAGGAGGTGGAAGTCAAAGAAGTTAAATCGCAAATCCCAGAAGTTGTCGAACCAAAAGAATTACTGTCTGAAATTCCAACGATCATGGAGCCTCATGCAGCAGAGATTATAGAGGTTGATGATGACAGTTCAGACCACCAGTTAGCATCCGATACTAGCATCGAGCCCAAATTATCAACGGAAGTTCCTACAGATAAACCTGGTCCAATCAAAAATGAGGACCTAGAGACTAATCTGCGTGAATCAATTCCTCAAAGTTCTGTTGAAGAGTTGAACGAAATATCGCTTGATTCTCCAAAAGTGATACAGAAAAATGACTTCTCTGGCTCTTCTGCATCTAAGAAAGGCAAATCGAAGAACAAAAAGTAGATATAGAAAATAAGTATTTAAGTAACAAGTCATTATGATACATGCGTTTGGGGTACCTTGTACGTGAATTTTAAATACTCTCTTGAAGAAATACAGATATCTAGTTTATCCGTGTGCACCACCCGTAGGAAGCTTTATTGTTTTCATACACATTTTGGAATCCCCATGCCCATAATTGAGCTTTTCATTCTGTGTACTTCAAAATCTTGATAAAAAACATGAATACAAAATAATCTAAGAAGAAACATTTTATGGAATTATCGTGCGTCCCTCTCAGATAAGCCGTGTATTAATTATCACAATCACAATTCTCCTGTGACGCTTTGCTTAATAATGGACTCTTTTTTAAAGATCTTGAAAAAGTTATATCCCAAGCTAATGCATTAAGTTCTACACAATTTTAACACAAATTTTATGAATTTGCCATGTAAACTTCCATGTAAGGTGCTAATCGAATTTGGATAGAGTTTTACACGATTTTATGCAAGCACAAACAATTTGATCTTTAGGGCTAGGGTTTGATTTTTTTATGGTAATGAGTACTTCATAATACCCGATCTTAGCATCATTCTCTTTATCAGAGACAGTAAATGAGCCAACAATGTTAAAGAAACAACTGGAGATTTTTGTCTTGTTTTTAAAGACGTGCTACAAGTATCACAAGTTATATGTATTACTCTCCAAATAATCTTCTTACCTTTTTTAAAATAGAATCCTTTTCTGGGTCATATGGATGGTCCTTAGATGGAATCTCTAAAATAGCGGGAAATGCCTTAGTGTAGTTATCAACCTTGAATCTAATTAAATCAGCCAAGTGTTGATTAATTAATAAGATGGCAATGTCGTCCCGTGAAGTAAATTTGTCGAATGCCTCCTCTATTTGTTCAACAGTAGTCTTTCCTGGTATCACTGTAAGAAAGTTGGTTTCCTTTCCAGCTTCATTGGAAACCTGTCCAACACCTGCGAGTAGGAGTCCAGTGACAGAGTCTTCATCCGCAATGGTGGCGAGAAGACTACGTTTGTTTTCACTCATGAGTTGTTATTTTTCGTGACTGAGAACTTGAGGAAACGCAAAATTCGATTTTTGTGAAGTGAGATATAGTATTTGCATATTACCGAAAGATGAACTAATTGAAGTGACAATACAAATCAATGTTTTTAGAAATTTGAAGGTCTGAAGAAGGGTGTAGTTTGCTCTGCGGTTTAAGTTTTGGGTTTTGTAACTCACAAAGGCTTAACACACCTAATACAAAATAATAATTCGTTACCTTTCGAAATCTGTTGATTATTATAATTACGATGGAAAGTAGTTTAAATTGTCTTTCGGGAAGCGAATTATCAGAAACTCAATATTATCAGAACATTGCGTGAACTGAAGCCGTTTTATGGGGGGACATGTAAAAGTAAAAAATTGGTGAGCCTAAAATTTATCGAGTTCGTTTTTCGGCAGAGTAGTTAAAAATCATGAATCAAAGTTTACTCCAACTAAATACATTTGTGACCTTGAGAAGACGCTGTCTACATTTAAGTAGTTCTCTTCTAGCAGGGCATTCTAAATGGGCGAATATACGTCACGATAAAGCCAAAAACGATGCCAAAAGACTGAAAGAAGCAACAATGATAGCATCAAAAATTGAAATATCAGTCAGGCTCGGGGGAGTAGACTCAAATGCTCAGTTAGATACACTTGTCGAGAAGGCTAAGAAATTGAATGTTGGAAAGAAAATAATCGAAGGTGCTATTAAAAGAGGATTCGGGGAGACTACTTTTGAAGGACCTGTAAGCAGTGATGTTCAATATGAATTCGTGGGGCCTAATGGGGTCGCATTTATTGTGAATGCTCGTACCGATAACAAAGCACGTACTGTTTCAATTGTTAAAAATGCTCTTAAGGAGTTTCAGTCATCACTTAGTCCATGTTTATATCTTTTTTCAAAAAAAGGCGAAATCATCTTTGAATCATCTAAGACTCTAGATGAACTCATGGATACAGCAATTGAAGTTGAAGCAGAAGACGTTGAGGAATTCAAGGATGAAGATGGTGAATACGATTCTAAAACTCCTCTTTTCAAGATGTTAACAGAGCCTTCGCAACTTTTTTTGATACTGAACGCAATGCATAAGCTTGGATTCAAATTAAAGGATCTGAAAGTTACTTATATCACGGAACCAGGCAATGAAGTAGAGTTTCCACAAGAATATCAAAAAGGATTTAAAAAATGTATTGATCTTTTAGAAACCTCAAATGATGTTGTGGAATATTGGACTAATATTAAATCTTGATTAAAGCTGATAGTAATTATTTCATAATAATAAAAATCAATACCAGTTCATCGATGTTTCCTAGCAAAGCTTAGTTTTTATTCTCTAGGTTGAAAATTAACTAGTTCGTTAGTTGTGCGAGGTGATACATGGAGAACCAAATATAATAAAAAATGCATTTCCTTTCTCTACTTAATTACTTATCTCTCGGCATTGAAATCTTATTTCAAGCCCTGAGGTTATTTAACTCCTCACTTTTCAGCTTCATTCAAAACTTTATCTAATATAGATAAATCTGCGTTCTTCCACAATCTCAATTCTTTGTCGTGTTTGAAGTGTCTGTAAGTGAAGAAAACTCCAGAAAAAACGGCAACGCCCATTGCAGCAAACAATGGGTACATTTCAACAGGTACTTGAGTCTTTGGTGGACCAGTCTTCTTAGCGGCGTTCAACAACACTTTGGCGGCTCTCATGTTTGAATTATTTGGTTAGCCAAACGGAAAAAAAAAAATCGAAGCAAGTGTAGGGTCGTGTAAGAAAATCAATTTCTTTTCGAGCAATGTGGTTGGCTGAGTGTCATGTGACACATACAGAAATGCACAGTACCGCGTTTAACTACAGAATAAGGTTGCAAGTACGTGTAGCAAATTAGACAAATTACTGGAAGCATCAACTGAGGCAGTTTCCCCTTACTTGATGAAATTCCTTGATTGGCATTACTCACTATCTTACTTGAAAGAATTGAATGCGAAAAAATCTATTTGCTAGCTTAAGCGGGACTCTGGTCTAATATATTGCCTTACATAGTAGCATTCGGTCTTTATGAAAAGTACTATAAAAATACCGAGATTTTGAAAGATCTTCCTCTAAAAAATTGAGCAACCATCTATAAGATCTCAGCTGGTGCTTTGCGCGTTGAGATATCTTCAAAAAACTATGGTTGGACCAGTTCTTTGATGCACAAACCATGTATTGTAATTAATTTTGCTTCTAATGAGCCCAGGAATAAATATATATGCAGTGATATTGCCCAAGAAAATTATTTTTGAGTTCCTTTATTATTCATAGTATGGAAACACTAACATAGTTATTAACAAATAACAATTATCATGATCCCTATTTTGAACTCCTGTGATCCACATGATCACCACTCCTTTATAAGAGATTTCAATGAATCATAACACAACCAACTAACAGCCATTGAAGGCACGATTTTGTATAAGTTTGCGGTCAAACCCTTGTAAGCACCTAAAAATCCTTCATTTTTGAAAATCAGATTCAAAGCGTGCAAAACCAGAGTATATTGAAAACCCAATTCTCCACCAGCCATATTAGCAACTTGATATCTTTTTCGAAGCAAATCAAGTGGATATATAAGTACGCCTCCAATAAACAGCGAAGTAGCACCAGCCAGTAACTTCCACAAAGGATTTGACCAGTCCTCTGGTGACGAGTCCATGTACGATCTCATTTTTTCATACAAGGTAAAGTTGATTGCAACATAAGGAGCAACACCCAAGGTTGTCGGTACTAGACCTCTATAAAGGCCTTTAACTCCTCCCTCATTCATGTAAACATCCCTTATAGTACCGAGAACGGTAGGAGGTTTGGAAAGTTTTGCTTTGTCAAGTTTAGTTAAACTTGCTGTTTGTACCGTTAAGCGAGCTCGTACCAAGTCCAAAGGGTATGTGAAAATAACACTCGTTATTCCACCCACAGATCCTGCAAATAACCTTTCTGTTGAATGTAAATCATTCTCACATGTATAACCTCTATAATTTACTATCATCTGCTTGGTTTGCTCGAAAACAGAGTACTGGACAGCGCTATAAGGAAAAATACGAATACAGTTTAATAAGTTCCCTCTAAATAAACCTTTCCATCCTTCTTCTCGATACATCTTCGCTATTGTTGGAAACATTCCGTTATACGATGCCTTCCCCAGTCCTTGAAGTTGTAGTAGAATCTTTGCTCTCTCAAAAGGCGACACTACTGTTCTCAGTACTGCTCCTGCAAAGCCTCCAGATATGAATGATGCGTTCAGATCATTCTTTATAAACTTCTTGATTCGAACATATGGCGTACTTAGTTGAACGGTGTGCATGATTATTTAAAAAAATGCGTAATCGCAACAAGAATGTCAAGTGTTCAGAAACTAAATGCTTGAAATAATTACGGTAGAATTCTTCAAAACATGAAAAGATAAAAAACATATTGTAGCTTATTTATATCATGAGGTGCTGCTAATTTTCAGCCTTCATCAATGTCTCGCTACACGAATTTAGCTTTGATTGTGGCTTTGTTTAGACATATGTAAAGGTCTGCTCTGGTCGAAAACTTAAAAGTCTTTTTATCACTGGAGCTTTTCTTTCAAGATTAATACAAAGCATTCATTGATACTTATCAAGGTTTTTTTATCGAATCCATTTTTGAAGAATAAACAAGGCACTTTGAAATGAAAAAGTCATTTACTCCTCATTTTTCAATTCCTCATCAAGTAAACACTTGGAGTTTGAATTCATAATTAGAGGATCACGTTGAAAGTGAAAAATCCAATAATATGATCCCAAGTTTTTGAAAACCATGTCTCAATGAAAAACTAGGAATTTATGCTTGCACCCATTTTAGTGTCAAGATATAATTCGATAGGAAGACGTTTTATATCTTTATACTGAAACCGAGAATACAGTAACTAAATTCGAAGAAAGTGAGATCAAATGCAAGTCATCAACTGCTACGATTTCATTCCGAAATCTGTATAACCTTATGGCAAAATTTTTTGACCTATATTAGTCACAAAATCTATAGAAATATTGATGTTTCTTTGCACAACAGATTCAAGACCATATCCACACGTGCGTAAAGAATCAGCTGAATCGGTTGTGTAGCAAAACAAAGTAAAGATCTACGAAAACACCTCAATTGGCAGAATTATGATCAGAGATGTAAGACTCATTCGTACTCAGCAAATTTTATTAGTCTATTACAAGCTCGAAAAATCTCGTCAACTGTCGTCTTTTTAAATCACAAAACTCATAAGTTTCAAAGCCAAACTCTCTTTCTGCGTAAAAATCAAAACCCTAGCACCCAGCAAGAATGTCAAGATCCTAAAATCCAGTATTGATACTTATGGGGAAATATTCACAGGTGTATTGCCAATTATTTTGCTGATCTACGAGACATAATGAATTGCTAGAATATGTTGTAAAGTTCACCAGTTATCCAACCTTTCTGATTATCGGGACCAAATAAAATTGGGAAAATGATTCTCAACAATGTAGAAAACCTTTCAACGAAAAAAGCTCAAAGCTTCAAAGATGAAAAATTCATTGAAAATTCTTAAAGCTTTTAAACTTTCATCAAATCCAAAACTTGTTTGTTTAGATAGGCAACTATATCAACTGTTCATTCACTAGAAAAAAAATCTCCGCGACGGGGAATTGAACCCCGGTCCCCCGCGCGACAAGCGGGGATTCTAGCCACTAAACTATCACGGATTAGTTAGTTAAAAATTTTCGTAAGCCGTTTTCATTTGGCTGATTCGAGCTTATGGATCAAAAGCACTGAACAAGAACGTGACTCTGAGTATCCAAAGATATGATTATTAGATTGCCACTAAAGTGGTGTCTAGGATCCAAGGGTTTCGGTCAGCGTATTTACCTATATAAAAAGTCTTTTTTACCTTCTTACTAATTCAGGTTATCAAAGTCAGATTTGACCAAGAAAGCTTGGGGAATAGTTGTGATTTATTTAGTGTTTGGGAACTTTAACACAAGCTCGTATTACAATTGGGTATTGAGCTTGACAGAGCTCACAGCAAAACCGATTAGGAAACCCATTACGATTTTAAGGAAAAGGGGAGAGAACTCGTTGAAGCTTAATCAGAAGTGAACGAGTTATAAAATATAGTGATGGTACCACCCTGCACGATGCAAACGTTGTAGACACGTGACTTTGTGAGACGCAATCTGGAAAGAGTATATATAGAAGCGGATGCTCTTATTAGATAGGTATCTTAGTTTAGAATAGAGAATTTTGTATTGTCAGCCGGAATATTAGATCATTAGACTGGGACGCCAGGGACGTATAATAGGCTATGCGGGCTTCTCTTTTATAAAACATGGTTGAGAACTACAAATTCTCTTTGTCAATCTCCAAGTGAAATATTAGCTTAATTAGTACACTAATCATATTGAACATGACTCTATACACGATCACAGAATAGTTCAACGACCCAGAACTATGAATTTGGGTAATCTGGGTCTATTGAAACAGGCAAATCAAATAACGAGAGTGTCTTCGAAGTTCACAGACCTAGTATGAGGTGCGGACTGTATTTTGAGAAGAAGTATCGCTGACACGCTTGAAAATGATAACCATAAGACTTGATATGAAAGTGGCCAGGTATGGAGTTTTGTCCGTAGCCCTTTATACAACTCGGTTAGCGGGGGGAGGGGGGACACGAGGTTGTTGGTCAAAGTACAGTATTGGACGGAGTGCACATAAGATAAACGATGCCCCGGGATTGAGAAGTGGTTTTGTTTTAGTTAGATACAACAGGTTCATCGAGCATTTGTTATTGTAGTTTAATAGAGAATTTATTTGAGTATGAAAGAAAAATATAACGTCGACGATCTGGAAATACAGAATAGCACTTGGTCATGCTATAAAATAAATCTGACAGAGCTCCTAAATATTTATAATTCGCGAGTTTTCTGTGTTCTGCTATCTGCTATTATTTTTTTTCAAAATTTCGAGTTGAGGTGTTTCAGCTGCTTGGGAAATCAGCTTAAATAAAAAGAATAGATTGACTAAAGTACAAACAGTAATTTTTGAACCAATAAACTTCAAGCTTTCTGTATTTCATCCAAGGTTTTGATGGTTTGATGATATTATATAACTAGGATCCTTAATATATATGAAATCAAAAAGTCATTTCAACTAATTTTGACAAATTATTTTTCTTTCTTACGCCTTATTTCGTGGAAACATTTCATACATCAATGTTTTATGGTGTTTTCGTAACTTTTTTTTAGAAAATATCATATTGAAACTTTGATGACACTCGAGACGCCGCTGGTATGCTTATGAAAATTTCATGTGTAGACGAACCTTGGACATTTGAATATTGAAAAAGGACCGAAGTTCTTTTTGAAGTCCTTTATTAGTGGAGGAAATACGTTTCGGTTCATGCATGTCTGACAGAAAACGACTTGCGCTAAATCGGCCACTAAATCAATTATAGATTCTAACATTTTGATCACTAAATTTCATAATCCGAAAACCTTATGAATGTTTCCTATGAAATCTTCTTAATACATTCCGGTGGCTATCTTTGAGATTGCTACGGCTTAAAGTGAAATATTTAAGAATTTGTTAATGATATGAACTAAAGATTTGTTGACAAGTCATTCCCAACAGCAATTTGACACACATGATGTTTATATATGATCACTTATGATCAAGAAGATGCGATTTTACAGAAGTAAAGGTTCACAATTTGTTTTGAAGCAGGATTAGCTTGAAATGTTTTAGTGACAATTGCTCCTTCAGAGCAGAAGTCGGGAATAACAATACTAATCTTTGTTGAGGGAGAAGTAAAACCTTTCAATAAACATGACGCTGGCCCAAGAATGGTAGGATTACAATCCAACAGTATGTTTAAGAGATGATTTTGTTTGATGGATGAAGAAAAAAAAGAGTCTCCATACAAAAGTTTTAAAACTCAACACTCAGACACTTGTTAATCGACATGATCAATTTTCGTTTTCAATTTATAGTATCCTTGCACTTTTCTTTCAAATGAACACTAGGAGTCAATTTGAAATTGATATAGTCTAGTGTTTTTGAACAACATGTAGAAAATAACAGACATAATTAGTTTAAAGGTTTTCCCAAATAAATGTCGATATGTTTTACGATGCAATTTAAGATTCCGTTCATAGATTGAATCAGAAACAGGAGAGGCAGAAGTTTCATGAGTAGCTTGTCTTGTCGGTGAAAGTCAAAAATTGCACACTGAACTCATCACCAAACATAACCTACGCGCAACAAAAAAGAAACACCATGGACCTGACCAAGGAGAAGGCTGTGGATTCTGTGCAAACCGATGCCAAAGAAAACACATTGAAAAGAGCATCTCCTATTGAAGAGACATCTAAGAGACAACGTTTATCTAACTCTAGTGAATACAATAAGGAGAATGTGGATGGGGATATAGTTCAAAATACAACAAATGTTACAACCGATGGATCTGGGATAAATGATTCTACACAGCTTAATAATATAACAGATTTAGAAGAGACTTCTTCTTTTAACAGCACTAAAAATAACGTTTCTAAAATTGACAGTTCACATATTGATGATACAGAGAATAATAATAATGCTGGTCTCCAAGACAAGGGAAGCAATAATAGTACTATTGAGAACTTGGATAACAATCAAAAGTCAAGTGAAATAATTGGGATAGGTGATAAAGGAGAAACTTCAAAAAAAATCGACGAGAACGCAGAACTAGCCAACATAGCATCCCATTTTGAAAAAGCGACGGAATCAAACAAAGACCATGATGAAAAATCGAAGACCGTTCTTCATGAAGGTATTAATGTACCAGCGAATTCTGAGCTTCTTAATACCAGTAGCGCACTTGCGGCATATAAATCAATTTCAAGACAAATGCCCCCATTGGCAGTTGTTTCTCAGGCAAATTTAGCAGCATTACCAATGCCAATCGTAGCAAATGACTATCTACCTCCAAGAATTCAACTATTAATTAACACTTTACCAACGCTAGACAACTTGCTGAGTCAATTATTGCGGATAATAGCAACAGGACCATATCAAAAAATTGTCGATATTGCACTGAATCCAGATACGCCAGCTGGAGCGACTTTTAGAGATTTAACGAGTCTTTTTGAATTCACGAAAAGGCTTTATTCTGAAGAAGATCCATTCTTGACTGTTGAACATTTGGCACCCGGAATGTGGAAAGAAGGTGATAAAATACCTTCAATGTTTAGAAATAGGGAACAAAGTATAGAATCAACTTTGAGAAAAGTAAATTTGGCAACTTTCTTGCTGGCAACTTTAGGCACTATTGAAGTTGGCTTTTTCTATTTAAATGAACTGTTCTTGGAAGTTTTTTGTCCAGCAAATAATCTTAGTGTTGAGAATTCATTAAGTAACATGGGAATCAATACGATGAGCTTACAGCTGGGTGTAAATACGACTATTGGGGAAAGAGTGGGTAAAATACTCAAGCCACTAGCGATTTTGTATCTTGATTTAAAAACACAGGCATATATTTCTGCAATCGAAGCGGGCGAACGATCTAAAGAAGAAATTTTGGAAGACATTTTACCTGAGAGTATGGAATCCATTCTTTTGTCTAGAAGAGCCCAAAAATCACTCAGTCCCACTGAATTGGATTTTATTGATAGATGCAAATCAAGGAAAATCAAACTTTTGGAACATCAGAATGAAGCCACACTACCCGAGGAATATGAGTGGTTTACCTTTTTAAAAGAACTTTTTGATTATGTAGCAAAGAATATGGGATATATTATCTGGGGAAAAAAGTTAAGAAGTCAAAGAGATCCAACAGTTCCTCATTCTCAAGAAATATTATCTTCCACAGAGGCTGCTCCTCAAGCACCAACAGTGCCGATTACTATCCCGTCACCACCTCCTAAACCAGATCTTATCAGTTTGGATAATCCAACTGGGGCAGAAATTACAAATATTACAAATTCTTTACTTCCTTCTGAGATAATTGAACAACAGATACATATAAGAATTAATCCTTCATCATCAAAGGGTGTCAATAGACGTCCATGGACTAGAGAAGAAGAAAAGGCTTTACGACTAGCTCTCGATCTTAAAGGACCACAATGGTCTGTTATATTGGAACTTTTTGGTAATGGGGGTAAAATTTCGGAAGCATTAAGAAATAGGTCTCAAGTCCAGCTTAAAGATAAAGCTCGTAATTGGAAAATGTTTTTCTTAAAAAGCGGTCTCCCAGTTCCTGCTTATTTACAAAGAGTAACAGGTGATTTGGAAAGAGAAGAAAAGAAAAACGCTCGACAAGCAAGAAGCGAGAAAACAGCAGCTGCACCCGTTCCTTCAATTAAATGATATATGCGGGTATAAATTGTACCATATATATTGTGTTTTCAAATTTTATTTCATATAAAGTGGGGTTTGTTAAATATGGTACGAGTTGTTTTAAGCGTACTGAATTTGAGAGAGTTCAAAATTATTCATATCTGTATAATATCAACACATTATAATTCAACTGTTTTCTTTTATATTACTATATGCCTTTAGTTTTTCCTGAAAGAAAGTGTACGCATGTATTAAAAGATCACTCGGTTAGAAACATTTATTAACACTTCTTAGAATGTGTTAATTTTTTTGTGTAACATTGATCAATCAAAATCAATAGATTTCTTAAACATGAAAATAAATGATTTATGAAGTAGATCTTGAGCAAGTAGAGAAGCAAATTTACGAAGAAAGGAATGAAACCTCGCTTCTTTGCCGTGAAATTGACCATGAAAGGAACCGTTCAAAAGATACAAATTTAGTGGACACTGCAGTTAAAATACCTCACTTACCACCAAACTCATGTGACTTGAAACTATATAACACCCTAAGTGGACATCAAAACAAGATCACACTGGTGAAATGGAACAGTGATTCTAATCAAATATTGACAGCTAGTCAAGATGGTTATATGATATTGTGGGATGCGATATCAGGTTACAAGAAACAAGCTATAGCATTGGATAATCAATATGTTTTAGCTTCTCTGGTTTCTCCCCTGGGACAGCTTGTAGCTGCCGGTGGATTGGACAATGCTTGTACAATCTACAAACTACGTGAAGAATTCTCAGGAGCACTTTTCGACCATCAACTTCAACTGATTTTTAAAGGTCATACAGCGTACATAAGTGAATGTCATTTCAGTGATGAAGATAGTATCTTAACTGCGAGCGGTGATATGACTATCAAAATGTGGGACATTGAACGTGCTATCAAAATAAGGGACTTCACAGATCATATAGGTGATGTTCTCACCATGGATATTATTGATAAAAACCTTTTCCTTAGTGGGGGCTCAGATGGTTATTCAAAAATTTGGGATTCCAGAACGCCTCTACCTCTTCAGTCTCACAGAATTTCAAATCGTGATGTCTCCTGCGTTAAACATTTCCCAAATGGACATTCCTATTTGGCAGGTTGTGATGATGGGTTGGTTCGATTGTTCGATTTGAGAACTGATGGCGAACTTTCAAATTATTCGTTGGCCTCTACGTTACCAAAATCAGATAGCCGTCAGCTGATTTTTCTGAATGCTAGCAGTAGAAACTCTCAATTTGACAATCCTGGCGTTTTATCATTGGACTTTAGTAATAGTGGTCGCATTTTTTATGCTAGTTATTCTGATTACGGTTGTGTCGTGTGGGACACATTAAAGAATGAAGTTGTGGGATCTTTGGGTGATAGTCATGAGCGATTGGTTGATAAAGTTCTAGTTAGTCCTGACGGTCAGGCCGTTATTACTCTGAGCTGGGACATGACTGTTAAAGTTTGGTCCGTCTAAACATGGTCATTAAAAGTTTATTACAACTTGTGTATCGATTTAGATATAGGCTGAATCTTTGTTAGTACAATAATCGTAGCTTTCAGTTCAACTCGTGTGTGTTTTCAGGTTGAAACCATATGTAATTAAAACGTTTTAATTTTATTTATCAAATTTCTTCTGCTTTTCTTCGCTAACATTGGTGATGTCCAAATTAATTATAATTAGAAAACTGTAGTTAAGCTACAGTATGGATATTTGATTGGAATATTCAGCAAAGTAAGGGTATTAGCAACATTAAGTGTTGCTATATTTCTATGCGGTTTAACAAATAAAACCTATAACATTATAAGTGGGGTTATTAATATTGTTTCTGGAGGGGAATCTATTAACAATGCAAGTTGTCTTTGGTGGGGAATCTTTGAACAATAAAGGCACTTGATAAAATAACAGGAATAACACAAGAATTTCTAAAGCAGTTTAGGTAGTTGGACATTTTGTGGATCTTGAACCCTATGTACAGCAAGGTTTCACGGTGCTCGATTGAACACAGCCACAAAATTGAATTGAGCTTCAATACTCTATTGAACTTGAAATCAACATACAGAGTAATTTCAGCTTTTTATGAGAACTGCAAAATTCTGTAGAGATTCTCAATCAATATTAAAAGTGAACATTTATCGATAACGCTTAAATTTGAATTACTGAATTTCATACTATTTTACGCTTTTTATGAATCAATCCCAAAGAAAATGAAGTACGCCAATCCTCAAGTGCACTTTTTTTTTACAAAGTGGTTGCCTTTCAATTCTGTTTAATTCTGAGCTGCCGTCTTACATGTTTAAGAAGTATTACAAATATCAATATTATACATATCACTCAATGTGCTTCTTAACATAATCCCACAAACTCTTTAACAAGCTTTCAGGCAAAGTATACAAATCCATTGTAAACTCTCCATTATCTACGTCATTTTTAATGTTCATTTCCCCTGTTCTGTTATCAGTTACCATCTGAACAATAACGATTAAGTCATCTTCATTCAATTTGGTCAACCCGTTGGCTAACTTTTCCAAGTCAACGTTACCTTTTATAGCTGCAGAAGAGCCATTTTTGGCTTTTTTGAGTCTACTATCTTGAGGCGTCTCGAGTTTACGTTTTTCTACAACACCTGGAGCTTGGGGAGCGACAGGTGCAGCTTCTTCGAAAGGTAAAGGACCACTCTCTGATAATAGCTTATTTAATGCTTGATTCTTGTTGGCTCCAACAGGAATTGTGATTACGTGATCATTGACATACTTTTCCAGTAAGAAATTCAAGTCATGATTGAATTTACGTTCGCCTGCTTTTCCATTGAATCCCAAGATATGTATAGCAATGGGAATATCAAACTCACCCCATCCTTGTTCTTCTACCCTGAATGGTTGTTGTTTGATAGTTCTAATAGGATTGGCAAAGGTTGGATGTAATGTGTATGTAACTCGATCAAGAATCAGTGCTGGAATTTCCTTGCCACTCAGGTCTAACATCGACACTTGAACTGACCATCTTCTCATAGGATAGTTTTCGACAGGCGGAATGTCTGTCATAATATGTTGTTCGGTAGTTATGCGTATGGTTCTTTTAACCTAATTGGTTAGTTTCAGTCAAACATGCTTGCTTTGGGTCCTCTTAGAATGCGTTATATGTTTTGAAATATGACGTCTTATAGATTCCGGGTTCTTGCTCATGAGTTACTTACTTCAGACATTGTTGTGATTTGCTGCAACAAAAATTTTTCGTTCGAAACTGAGAACACCAAGAACGTCTCATGAGCGCGAGTACAAATGTTCTCAGTTAGTCACATAGACATTGACTACAACACTACGCTGTAATATCTACACCATCAACTCTCCAGCCCCCCTTAAGTTCACACAGAGCAATCGGTATCATAAAATACAAAGTTACTTATTTATATAGGTCTTAAATTGTGCCAAGCATTTGAAAAGCCTAGATCGTATCTTTTTGAACCTTCAATAATTAGCTTAAAAGAGCTAGAATTTGAAGCAACGATAGCTAGAGCGGGTGTTATATTTATAAAGAATTCCAGCGGCTAATAAGGCGACTACTTGAAATTTATCTGAGGAATAATTGAGTAACAATTGAAATATTGAAATTAATATTGGATAGAGAATAGAATAATCCTTCAAATCGACTCGACTAGTGGTTTCATTAGCTTAGTGAAGTTGGGATTATTCGAATCATTTTCATTAGCTACTTATAATGAGTTTTTTACTACTAATTACGTTCATTTCAAGTATTGGTGCTGGTAGTTTATCTTTTCTAATTATTTGTTGAAATCATTTTTACCACTTCGATTGGTTTTGTATGAATTTGCAGTAAAAATAAGTTATGACCTGATGCCTAATAAATTGGAAGAAATTAATGTCCAAAAAAGATTAAAATCAAGTTGATGGTTATAGTGATATATCCTTTAAATTTGAGAACCGAGTACGCTTAATCAAAATAATCATCACAAAATTGTTATGTTTTGACCCTTTCTTATTGGCTCTATTATGGCAATTTAGCTTTACTGCTTTTGTTAGAGAAGCAACACTAGTCTTTATATTCTTGCCAGATGTGTTGAATCACCAATGAAGATTTGACACCATATATTACTCTTGCGTAATAAGCTGACATAATAGCGACATCAGAGTTATTTCCTTATTAGCATACCTAGTCATATATTTAACAAAAATGTCAAAGGATGACTACCAAATAGATTGCCAATTGGAAATATAAATTGTTTTTAAATAAAAACTACATAATAGTTAATGAGCTAGTGAAATGACTGAGAAAATTGACTAGAAACATAATCGGTATCCCTTTATTGAGACACAGTTTGTTTTCTAGGATTAATATTCAATTGTAAATTAGAAATTGCGCATATGCATTTTGATTTAATGTAATTGACAGATGGTCTGTATAGGCAGAAATGCCCCGTATTCCACGTTTCAATTCTAAACTATACATGCATGGCAAAGATGAATATAAAACAATATGACATCAGCAATATCTGATTCATGAATACTGTGCATGGCAAAGATGAATATAAAACAATATGACATCAGCAATATCTGATTCATGAATACTGAAGGATCCGCTCTCAATTCTTTAACTCTTTAATTCCTTTCGTTTTATTTCTCCAAAATTTATCTTGTGAAAGCGATAAGTTTTGAGCTCTTCACATTAACTTGGCTTTAATTGAAATTTATAGACTTCCCTGAGTTAAACGAGTCCGTGTTCCAAGAAAGGGCATCCTATTCTAAGCATCTTTGTTTAGTAAATTAAAAGAAGTAAAGCTCAAAATAAGAAGTAAGCTTTATTCAGATAAGTACCATACTTAATAATAATTAAAACCAAAAAAGAGGTTGTGATTATTATCTCTGTTACTTAAGCTTGTTGATTCTTGATTGATAACAACATCTGAGTTGCTGATTGTGATATTTTTAGTATCAAAGTTTGTGTAATAGTTTTCCAATTGTATCCGAATAGTTTACATAACCGCTGCCCCAAATCGTGTAGCTTAGTTTATGATTGCGGACAATAGCGCTTTGTCAATTATATGCATTCTTCAACCAAGATATTGTTAAAGGCAGTTTTGTCAATCCTTGCTAGAGGTACAAAAGTGGAATTTAGTACATCGCAAACTAAGTCAAAAAGTTCAATTGTGTTCGTGCGGTACGAACAGTAGTTCATAAGAGCAAATTCTTGGGCGATATCTAGTTGATGGTTATCCATAAGATGGCCATTAACAATTATCCCTAGTGGTTTTCCCATGCGCAATGTATCTAATATCGACCCAGTACCTGCATGAGAGATAACAATTCGAGATTGCCTTATCCAATTCTCGATTTTCTTACTAAATGGAAACATGATTATTTCAAGGTTACCGAATGTATACTTTTGAACTAAAGTTTGATGGATATTTTCAGTGTTTTGAAATCTTAAACTTGTACCTAAGCTTCTTATCAAGTCCGCTACTACTCGTTCACTAATTTTCCGTTCATTCTTCATCTCATTGCCATATTGTACAAGAACCTGCTTAAAGTTGAGTTTTATTATCTTATTAAGAAAATTTTCTGAAAGCGCTTCTTCAAGTAGCGCTTCAAATGTAATGGTTACTCCTGTTGTGATAAGAAGCGACATCCGAAACCCCTAATGATTGTTCCACAAATGATTTGTTGGAGTTTGTTTTTCTAATCGATTAACTTTGTTCAGATCACGTGCTTTGCTGGTTTCAACATGTGTTGGTCAAAAAAGTGTGGGTAATGTTTGTTATTAAAAAGCGTGTATGAACATTCACCACTTCATATGGACTTTCAAATAATTAGCAAAGAAATCAATTGTGAGTTTTCAATTTGAGCTAGTATCCGACTACTTCGAAGTTTTTTTTGATAGGGCCTTGGCTACTGGCTTTCTTGCCCCTCAATAAGATCTCTGGCGCAAGTAAAACTCCGAAAAATACGCATGACAAAATAAACACAATATTTTCTCGCTCTCGATAAAAAATAACTTGAGCGTGCTTGAATTTACAATGATAAGCAAGCGAGTAAAAAAAAGTGATGTATACTTCGTAAATGTGGTAATACATATATAGGGATTAAACTTGCACCAGTTTCTTGCGAAAACAAATAATGAACCTAGATGAACCCCCACCGAGCAGACCTGAACAGGCATCAATCGACACAAGTTTAGTCGTAATTAACAATTCCTTGATACCGAGACTGTGTATTACCCCACAACTGACTTCGAGTGTAAGCGATGTTGACTACTTTCTGTGCCTGAAGACAAATTACAATTTTGGCGGGAACTCATTGCCTAGTCCTAATCTGAGAAAGAGTAGTATATCAGAATATTCAAACCCTGATCTCACATGGATATACCAGTATAATACAACTTTGGAAAGTTATACCAATTATCCTCATATCAAAGTTATCAAACTGGTTAAAGATTTTAACCTTTTGAATGATTTTTACTACAATCTTAGATTCAAAAATTGCAACTTAGAGTACGGAATGTTCCCTTATTTACATGGTTTACAAAATTGCACCCAGAGAGACTTTTTTCTTGGGGAAGATGACGACCTAATACCACAAGTCTCCTTATTGAACATTATGTTTATCAATTCCAATCCAAATTGTGATAAGAAACCATTAAGAAACACAGTTCAATTAGAAGACTTGTTGACTAGAGACGGCCGTGGTTACAAGTCTTTTTCAGAGTACATGAAAAGTGAAAATGAGAGTGAATTGAATAATAGAAATTACAAGGATCAAATAAGATTAATGGCACCTTATCTGAGTTTTGTTGTTTACAATTATGAAAACAACTTGCAATCAAATCTCAGATTATCGATGTTGCTAAACCTGCTCAAGCTGCCCAATCAATATATTTACATGGTACACCTAGACTGGACGAAAATTGATCACCGCGAGGATTTTCAATTTTTGATATCTGAATGCAACATTCTATACTCAGAAATACCTTTCAACAACAACGTATCTATAAATCATATTTCTAAATCAAAGCTTTTTAATATAGAGCAGAATTTATTAATTAAACTCAATCTGTTAAAGTGGTTACTGTCAAATATATGCTTAGGAAACGTTGCTGATTTCAACAACATAAAACCTGAGTTCAAATTGGTTATCAATTGTAATGAGAGTTCAAAATTGCCCTCATTATATTTACTAAATTCAATTTATAATGACTTGAATGAAAATCGGAATAACAATGTGTACTATTTGGAATTCCCGAGCTCTGGTAGTCAATATACTTTGAATCTAACCAATTCTGAATTATTGCTGTTTTTAAATACTATCAAATTAATTCAATCCCTATATAATATGGATTATAAAATATTTATTTGCTCGAATGATGGCTTCACGGGTCTGAGTTTAATAACTATTGCAATCAATCAGCTACTCATGAACGTGAAAACCTACCAAGATTCAATTTTGCTGTTAAATAAATCGAGAATGAAGCTTTACTTTTTCAAGCTGGATTTGAAATTATTGACGAATTTAGATGCCCACATCAATCAACTTAAACATGATACATCAAAAAATTTGATAGTTAAAGAATTGAAGATAAATTATTCATCACTGGATCATTTATTGTATGATTGGTTCCATCCTGAAAACGATAATAACTTTCCATCTTACATTTTACCAAATGTTTATTTGGGCTCTCTAAGCCACGCCTGTTCTTCGACTGTTCTAAGGTCATTAAACATTGAAAAATTGGTTTGCATAGGGGAAATACCGTCATGGGTCAATAACTTAAACCATATTTTTGTGTTCGATTATTTGAGCCATCGTCCGCTTGGATCTAAGATTATTGAACCGCTCTACACTTTTGGTGATTGCAAACTCTATGAAGTAAATTTATCCGAAATCGAACCAAAACTAAATCCAAGTGGAATACAAAAATTGGTTTTTATTCATAATTTAAAAGATGACGGTAAAGATCTGATATTGCCTTTGCTAATAGATTGTCCAGCTCATATTCAAGATACATTCTTACCTACTTTTAATGGAATGCATACGTTAATCCATTGCCGTATTGGTGTTTCTCGGCTGGCACTGTTACTAATAGCCCTGATGATGAGGCATTTCAATGTTGATTTATTGTCAGCATATATGTTTTTACGAGTACAAAGATTCAATATTATAATACAGCCAAACTTGAAGATTTTTCATGAATTGTTCTTATATCAAGATTACCTCAAATTGAGATCAATAAGTGGTCTAAATTGGGAGGTTCTCTGCTTTGAAATACACAGGTTGAACAGATGCTATATGTGAATGGAATCTCGGTAAAAAGTGTCGGTGATACGTTTAGAAACTTCAATTTTTGATTCAATTAGATCATGCAAATTAATCAAAATAAGAGAAGTATCTAGCGCCATCGCTTTTATTAGCTGTAAATTCCGGTTTTAAGGGGATCTAGGGCTTGTCTGGTCGGGCTTAACGGGGGTTACTCATTTAATCGTGGGAATTTGGTGATGGAGCGTCTGAACTTAGGAGTACGCGGATGGGGTAGGAGGTTATCCCGGATGTTATGATCGGCGGAAACAAATTGATCTGTTAGAATTTTAACCCTAGAGAGATAACTAGTTGCACAGAATAAATTTTATGAGAATAATAGACGAAGAAAGCAGTAGTTAATGTGAGCTGTAAATTACGGTATATGGAAATCTATGGCCACCTATTCAGTATCAATAGGTCGAGACAGCTAGGAGTTAGGAGGTAGTTAGTTAGTATAAGCTGTATATTCACTCCGGGAACTACGTGTTATAGGGGTGGTGACGTTGGTCACCATCCTGGGCATTACGAGTGGTGGAAACATTCTGATAGTGTAGAGTATCCCTCGGAGACAATTCGCAACAAGAAGATACATATCCATCTGCCCTTCGGGTGGTCTCAGGAAGCCCGAAAGGTAAACGCTGTTAGTATAACTAATGTACGAAAAACAACTCAACTTTCTAATCCCCGGAGAGAGCTAACTTTGTATACTCTAAGGATAAGAGACAAGTGATCTACCTTTTACAGTGGTATTTAGTGAACAATAGCTTACCAGCAAAAAGGGGTCAGTGACTCTGAATAGCATTGAGCAATTTTGTGAGAAATTGCAGGTTGACATCGTTGGCTTCGGCCAGTAATAGCAAAAAGAAAAGAGGTGACTGCCAAGGGGACCGGAGGCCCCATCTGTCACATAGCGTTAAGTAAAAGAGCGATGTCGGGCATCTGTAACGTACCTACCTATGAACTAATTTCAAGTATTATCCGTACACCGCTAACATTTAATAGTTCATTAGAGAATTCACAAATACAAAATCTTTTGCAAAAGAAAAAAATTCAAAAAATAATTTATGCTAGAATTGGACCGTGTGAACCCAATGATTTAAATTCACTGGTGAGTATTCCGCTGATGACTCTAGTTTGCACCAAAATAGGGGCCTAATATAAGGTGCTGCAACATTCAGAGAAGAGGAGGCAGCATTTGACACCAGAGTGTTGGCAAACAACTAAATATAACAATGGGGTCGTACTGGGATTCGAACCCAGGGCATTTCTTTGACGTATAAAAATGCCTACCACTAGACCATTAGTTCCATTCTTAAGTTTGGTAGTGTTGTATAAGTTCTCGACCCTGCCCTTGTGTGCAGGTTGGTATTGTTGGTACCCGATTGGGATCTGGTTGAAGGAGCTCAAGTCCTCCTTGCAGCTACCTCGAAGCCGAAGTCACTTGGTAAACGGCCTTGTCGAGTCGAGCCCATAACGAAAATATGCGGTCGATAGACAGGGGTTTCGGGTGGCAAAGAGGTTGAGAGGAAAGCGGGACAAGTAGGAATGAGACTCGTCAGATACCACACGGGTATGTGTACCCCGTAGAGTTATTAGCTGGACGAATGAGGGACTTCGGACTATATAAGGAGGTCGAAGTCCCGAGTTGTAGGAATCAGTTTAGTTTTAATCAAGATTAGAATCAAGATCAGGAGGATCTTAAGGAACCGGAATTAGGAACTGATTGGTATGAATCTTAGTTAGGTTCATAGTTGAAGCGACGAAGCTTGCTCTATCTTAGGAAGTGTCCTTCGTATTGGTACGTTAGACATTTGTTTAGGATAGAGGGGCCGTGGGTCTTGGAAGAGAGACTTGCGTTAGGTCGTTTTCAGTGGAACTCAGTGGAATCAAATATTCTTTGGCTAGGAGACAGAAATCACACAATGTACGAATGTTATATAAGTCGATGGACTTTGGTTGACCCAAGCTTCGGGAACAAAAGCACTGAACTAGATTATTGGTTATTGAGTTTGACAGAACTCATATATATTAATAACAATAGCTTGTATTAATGTTCCAAAACACTAAATAAATCACAACTAATCCCCAAGCTTTCTGGCTCAAATCTCGCTTCGATAACCAGGATCAGTTACCGTCGTAAGAAGGTAGTCCACACTAATTAGAACCCCAGAATTCTAGACCCCACACTAGTCGGAATCTAGTGATCATATCCTTGGAATGTATTGCTGTGCAATACATTCCCCACTTTGAATACCCATAGTCACGTTCTAGTTCAGTGCTCTTGTTCCCGAAGCTTGGGTCAACCAAAGTCAATCGACTTATATAACAAATCCAACAAATAAGCCCTTTTAGCTTAGTGGTAGAGCGTTGCACTTGTAATGCAAAGGTCGCTAGTTCAATTCTGGCAAAGGGCAAGGCAATTTTAATTTTTTTTTAAAAAACTTTTATTGATAGCGTATATTTTAATTGAAGGTGTGTTGGTTTTCAACCTGACAATAAACTGGTATCATTGCATCACATATAAATTTAAAATGCATCTTGCAAATCAATATTTTGGCCTACCAATCCCAAGATTTGTTATACTCTTGCGTATTTCTGTTCTCTTTTTGACCTTAGTACAAGCTTTGGTAGCGTTACATCTGGTAAAATCAATACAACAGGGTTGACGCGAATTATTTAAAATAAAAATGTCAAAAAACACGATCAAACGAGTGGTCAATGCAAGTACGTGAGAAATTTCGAAATGATTCATATTAACAAACAAAGTCCAGAAGAGATACCCGTTAGCATTGGCAGACAAATCTTGGGATAATACTGGATTATTGGTTGATGCCTCCGAAGACAGCGAGTTAGAAAATGATTTGAATATTCTTTTGACTATTGATTTGACTCAGTCCGTTGCAGAAGAAGCTATAAAGCACAAGGCAAGTTTGATTATGGCATACCATCCATTTATTTTCCGTGGTCTCAAACTGGTAACGCCTTTGGATCCCCAACAGAAATCAATGATAAAACTAATCAAGAATAACATCAGCGTCTATTGCCCACATACCGCAGTTGATAGTGCAAAAGGGGGCGTGAACGATTTCCTAGCAAGTGGAATCACTAAAGGTTTTGATGAGAAGTCCAGAGAACCTATTGAATCTAATAAAGATTTTGCAGGCTGTGGGATGGGAAGATTTATTGCTCTTAAAGATCCGGTCCCTTTACTGAGATTAGTTTGTAACGTAAAAGAGAGTTTAAACCTAGAACATTTACAAGTATCAACTGGTGACAGAGAGCTGTTGATTCAGACAATAGCTGTTTGTGCAGGTTCTGGCGGAGGTGTCTTTAAAAATATTAAAGCTGACTTATTTTATACAGGTGAATTGTCGCATCATGAAGCTTTATACTTTAAGGAACTGGGCTCTTCCGTGATTTTGTGCAATCACTCGAATACAGAGCGTGCTTTCTTGAAAGTTTTCAAAGATCAATTATTAGCGGAAATACCCGAAGCCAACGTAATAATATCTGAAACCGACAAAGACCCATTAGAGTGGTGGTAATTAGTTGCTGAATTGTTTTTGGTTTTTCCAATCCAAAACTCTACTTGAGTGCTATTTCTAGAAAAAAAAAAACATTTACTTTAGGAGTATAATTGAAGATGTTTGTTTAGTTTGGATTTATTGAACTATTTTAGGTAATAACTATAAGCTTGTTGAATCAGTAGCAAATAATTGAAAGATAAAACGTTTTCTAGAATTCAAAAACTCAAAAAAAAAAGCACTCATGAAGAAAGCAAGGTACAGAACATAGGAATATTCAATTTATCAAAAGGTGATGGGAAAATAGATGTAGTACTTTCTGATCGAAGTTTGATTTAGGAAGAGGGACAGGTAATCTTTGTAATTTGGCCGGTTGCCGATATTTGGAGTGAGTTCTTGAACGGGCTATCTGATTCCATTGATATACTTAAAAAATTCAATTGAAAAAAAGAAAGTAAAAGGAATGGTAAGGTGAACTTGAGCTCATATCAGACAAAAACTACGCGGAGAACACTTTTTGCATACGAATTGTTGACAGTAAACTTCCTGCTTCTAGATTTGTTAAGCGTGTTCAACATAATTGAGAGATCCACGTTGCAAAGTAAGATAAACAAATCTTGAACAAAAAAACTTCAAGCATCAGACAAGAATAAAACTTGAAAAAGGTTTGAAAGCTTGAGAGCACATAAACGAGCTCTTCACAAATTGCGTTAGCACAGCGATATTTAAGTGCTAGCCTTTCAAAGCCTCATACCAGTCCTCTTAAAGGCAGCCCAAAAAATGAGGAAAAAAAATCACCCATGTTGTGTGCTGCTTCGCCTAGGGTGTTTGCAACTTCTGAAAAGACGCTATCAATAACCTGACCAGTTTGGTCCATGTATGATGTAAAGTCATTGATTCCAATTCCTTTTGACCCATCTTTCTCAAAATCGGAAGGTTTAGGTATATCCGCTGCATCCTTAAAAGTTGTAGTTTCATCGGAAAGCATCGATTCCTTGGGTTTGGTATTAACACTGTTAATAACTGTGGTCAAAGTAGACGGTATAGGCTTCTTCTTGCCATATAGAAGTTGATATGTAGATTCTTGTAAACCAAAAAATTCAGCATGAAAGTTGAGATTAGGGTATGTTAAAATATCATTCCAATCTTCAGCAAGAAGATTTTCGTTGGATATTACCAGCCCAGATCCATTATTGGGGGACGGATTGAGATCCAATGAGTCACAAATAATACTGTAGACTTCTGTATTTTCAAAAGGGTTGACTTTGAATCCTGTTTTCAATTTTTGACTAAAATAAGGACCATTCCCAAGGAAAATAGCTCTCATCAAAACCTCGGTATTATTGTAGCCATGGACACCTTTTGGCTTATACTCACCTCCACTGTTTTCCATTTGCTTTGAAGTTGTTATTGAATATCCCACCTGGGGTATTATCCAAATTGGAGCTAATCTATAGTTAAATTTATGATCAATCTCTTTTCCACCAAATCTCCATTCACTCGGAAGATCTTCAACCTTGTAAACCTTAAACTCGTCAATATTTTTCAACTTTTCATTTAGTTCATCAAAAATATCATCTACAGAAAATTCCACTTTTGGCCGAAGTCCAAAAAGAGGCCACCCATCTATGTGCTCAATTTTTTGTAAATCAAGAATATGATCTAGGTAAAGTAAGCGATCATTTGATGTAGGTGCCATTCCGTGATCACTTACTATTATTAGATTCACCAAATTCTCTAAGTTACGATTTCTGAGCTCTTTTTGTAATAAATTTATGAAATTATCCACGTAAGTTAACAGTTTTTCTAATTCAGGTCCTGAAATTCCATATCTATGACCATATTGGTCAATGGTTGGAACATAACTAAGAATCAATTCTGGTCTATCGCTTATTTCGCGGTCGATCCAGCCCATAATTCTGTCCACTTTTGACGATAGAGTTTCAGATCCGTTGTATTTGTCAAAGTCTATTTCAGGGCCAATTCCTGGAACTTCACTTCCTGGCCACATATGGATAGCCAGTTTAACTCCTTGGTCTTTTGCAGTCTTCCAAACAGGTTCCCCACCTTTCCAAAAGTCTGCATCTAGTGCCCCATTATTAGGATCCGTATTTACGAATGACTTTTTTAATATTGGGTCAAAGAATGTATTTCCAACAATACCATGCTCTGAAGGATATAACCCTGTTACCAAAGTCCAATGATTAGGGAATGTAGAAGACGGAAACGATGGGATCATATACGGTGCTCCAAAATCATGTACTAAAATATGATGTAAAGTAGGAGTTATTTTAGACGATATGTAGTGTGGGTGAAACCCATCCAACAGTAATACAATGGTAGTAGGATAAAAAAAATGGGTTGAATTCGAAAGGACTCTTTTCAGATCTGAGAGGGTATAATATGACAGACCGATACCCTTACTCATTTCATTAACTTTATTAAAGAAAACAACAATTAAAACAATTACAGTAATCAAGAAAACTATACTTGTGAAAGCAAGCTGCTTGGCTCGTTTTTGTTGCAAACGAATACTATAATCCCTAAACCATGGATACACTGTATCTGACCTGGGGGTTTCACTATGATTAGGAAAAGATTCCTGAAAATTCTCCCTAGCTTCTAGCATCTCATATGAATTAGACATTCTACTATCAAAAATTGAAGTTATCTTATGAGTGAAGTTAAAGAAGCCGGTTTGGTGAGATGGCTCGGAATATTCATAATCCATGTCATTGATTTCAGCAGCACTTGCTTTGGAGTTGTTAATGATTGGGTTCGTATGCTCATTTTGATTATTAAATATGATATCCTCATCGGCATCATCGATATCTGTTATGGGAACATCGACTTCATGAATGTAGTTTACACTCATGTTGATACGCACGTTTTTGAAATAAATTCCGCTTGGTGTAAAAAAATAAAACCAGCGTGTAGTTCTCGTATCGATTATTTCAATTAATTTTGTAAAGAAAGACCTCAAGACCTCGCTTATTATCAAAATTGAAATATTGCCCAATATTCAATTTTTCTTAAACCCCCACAATCTAGGAGAGAGTATTCTGGGTGGGGATTTCGTTAGAGCAATGGCTTTTGGATAATCTTTTGATTTATACAATGCAATTCTTGGACAGATTCATCATTTCCAGTCCTTTTTTAGACAACTTTCTTTGAAAAATGTGTGCTATTTTACACGAAATTTGAACTTCGTATATTATTAGAGAAAACTATTTAGCTTCCCAAACATTAGACAAGACAAGAGGCTCGAAGTACTCATTCAGCGCAGTTCAATTCCTGCAGTTCAAAAAACAAATCCACCACATTCAATCACCACTATCCAATGTTTAAAAGAGCAGACTGTCGCATATTATCTCAAAAAATAATCATTGCCAAAAATTAAAAAAGGCCGATTTGAGGTAATTGTATGTTTTCTTAGTAATCAATGTATGCCATATTTATATCTTAATAAAGTTGCATCTACTTTTAATTTGGAGAACCTTTGATTTCAAAAGTTCACCTTTTTAGCATGCTGGTAATTAATCCATGAAAAATACTGTTGTTGACAATTTCTTCATTTATTACACTTCTCTCTGCTGATATACACTTTCTACTATTGCTGCGGAAATAGGTATGACCATGCAATATATTTTAATATTTATCCTGAATAAAGCCATAAAATGAGTAAAACCTTAGTCTTATTTTATTTTTGGAAAATTTATATTGTAAACATTTATTAAATATGAACCTGATTCACCATCGACTCCACATATTACTAATTGCTGGTTTGAAGCATTCAATAAATATACAGAGTATATACGCTGGTGATTATACGGTATAACTAGAATCGGTAATTGTAAAGTAGAACTTAATAAGGAAAAGGGTTTAAATCAAAGAAATTTCTCTATATACAGAGGAGAAGTATCCTAATTTAAGGGTACCTTGGTCAGGTTTTCAGGGAAAGATTTGAGAAATAAAGTTTGCCGATTAGCAACTAAGTTGGTGTTTCAGAGCATTAATGGAGTTTGTTTAAATGAATATAGTTTTCAGATCTTTAAAAAACAATATGAAAACTTAAATGGATTTCATCGAAGTACAAAATGTTTTCTTTTGCTGACGTAATACTATCGTTCTGGTGAATGTTCTTCTAGTAGAATAGATTTTTTAAGACTTTGTGTATTTTATAGGACTTTGTATATACTCACATTATTGGTTGCTTAGTTTCTGTATTAAAATTTGCCTTCTCTCTGAGTGTGCTTGACAAGTTGTAAGCCCCCTGTCCCCATCGATTAACCACGCATGAGTTTCCTATTTGTTCACCAGCGAGTTTTATTAGCTTCAAATTCCGGTTTTAGTAGAATCTAGGGCTTACCTGCTCAGATTCAACGGGTATCAAACATAGGTAGCAGGAGACAGTAGGTCCAACTCTAGGAACTGAGTGCGTAGGGGTAGGAGGGTATCCAGGGCGTTACGAGTTGTCGAAACATTTTGAAAGAGTTTCTCCCTAGGAGATAACTCTCGACCATATGATGTTAGGTGCAGTAGCTGCCTATGATGACAAAGATATAAGGCGGCGACAGGGGGGTAGAGGCTCAGCAGAATATGCCACCTAAAACTTCAGGATGAAGGCAACCGCGGTCATCAATAATGTAGGAGAGAATGGTAAAATGACCTAATATCAAGCATTAACCGTATACCGCTAAGAAGTTTCCATACAACTCTGCATTCAATTAGACAGCCTATTTTAATTTTACTAAACACTAACTTAAATCACAACTAACCCCCAAGCTTTCTGGTTCTAAATCTTGCTTTGATCACCAGGATTAGTTACTCTCATAAGAATGTCAAACTACCTTCTTATATAGGTAACTCACTCCGACGAAACCCGTCAATGCCTAGAGTACATCTTTTAGAAATCTAATAAACATATCCCTGAAATGTATTGTAAAGCAATTCATACCCTTGCATTGGATAACCGAGATAACGTTCAAACTAAGTGCTTTCACTTCAGCAACTAGTCACTTTTAACTTGACTATTTTCGGATATAAATTCAGCCTTCATGGCCAAGTTGGTAAGGCACCTCACTAGTAATGAGGAGATCGTCAGTTCGAATCTGGCTGAAGGCATTTTTTCACTGATCTAGGTTTTCAACTAGTTTTTTTTGGGAGGATGCCGTAATTTTGTATTATGTACTTGAATTGATGGGAAAAGTTAATAGGGTGAGAACAGGATGCTGGACCTGCAAGAAAAGACACCGTAAATGTGATGAAAATAAACCGTTTTGCAATAACTGTTTAAAAAGTGGCCGCCACTGCGAAGGATACGAAGTAAGATTATGCTTCGATGTTGATGACTCAAGAAACAAAAATAGGGTAACTACAGGGGGAAAGTTGTCATACAGTTTTGTTGGTAGACCGAAGATGCGTAATGATGCTAGGGATGTGTCAAAAAATCATGAAAGCAAGGAAACCACTGAATCAGCGTCTGCCCCTGAGATTACTAGCTCTAACTCCAGTACGTCAGAACGGGGATCAATTAGCAAGAACAATCACTCTTTTTTAGGAGGTATACATATGCTACAGCACGCTACATTAGAATCACCAAATGAACATCATGCAAATGAAAGGGTTTTCTTCAATTCAAACACAAAGTTTTCCAACGACAATTTTCAACAATTAAGTTTCGAGCTTTTTGAAGATTTGGAATATCTATTCAATAAAAATAACAGCCTTGTACAGAATACCCAACAAACCAACTCATATTCCACAAATAATCTCAAAAATGTCAGAACATTAGAAGTGCCTGATATTAGCACTTACACACTATTCGGTACGCCAAAACTGATTTCCAATGATCCCATGAAAAGTTTGGTGGTAACCCAAGAAAAGAATACTCAATTTATGGGCTCATTTGATCCAGAAACAACCATCAAGTTGTCTCACGAAGAAGAAAACATGATGCTTAACCATTTTTTTCAGAACTTGCTTCCCCTATTAGATGCTCATCCAAACTCTCCGTGGCCTGATTTAGCCCTAAAATACTGCGATTTTAATATTGCACGTTCTTGTTTTATATCATTGGCATGTATTCATATGTATGAAAGCCAAAGAAGTAAATCTTCAGAAGATTCCCTTTACAATTCCAATGCTACCGGCACAGACTCAAATAGGTATGTTGCCCATAACATTAATGATTATTACGCGAAAGGTATATCACACATTAATGTAACGATGGAACAATTGGTGAAGTTTATAAACTCTCACTCTAGTGTTCTGTCATCTGAGGACAAAAAAAAGCAGATATCTGCCTTTGTAATCCTTTTACTCATTAATGTACATGTCTTGTTTTCAGTATTAGAAGAAGGAAAAAGTGGAGTTGTTAGGTTCTTTTTTGAAGTATTTGCTTCGATATGCAGAGACAAGAACTTCTTTAATAGTGTCGTGAGAGATAGTGAAAAGAAAAAGTCTTTAGTGGTGGTGCTATCATGGTACGATACAGTTAGTGCAATAGTTTCGCCAGACTGTAGACTTCCATACTGTTCAGAAGAATGGTATGGGCCAGGAAAATTGGAATCACTTCAAGTTTCACAAGAAACATTGGTCAACGACGTTTCGACAGCAAAAATGATGGGTTGTCCTAGTCAGATATTTCGTGCAATGGCAAGAGTGTGCAAATTGAGGAATGATATACATCATAGATTAGAACTTGATTCGTTTCAAGAGGACTATTCGAGTATTAAACAAATTTTACTAAATTATCGTGATTACGTCGAATATTCTATGTTAGGATACATTGATAACCTACGTTGCGCTCAATGTTGGTCAATAGCCGTGTACATAACTTTGGAGAGAACCGCAAATCCAAAATCGATAATAATATCGAAGTTAGTCGACGAATTTGTTGATGTTTACGACAGAATGGATCCAAAGTCCCCTTTGGTCACACAAATGGTGTGGCCAGTTTATGCTGTGGGGTGCGAATGTAAGAATGATTTCCAAAAAGATCTGCTTTCCAGGTTTATGGATAACTTGTATAGGAATGCGCAGATGGGAACATTGTTTTCACTCCGACATGTTGTTCATAAGGTGTGGAGCACGGGCCTAACTCAGGAAGAGTATCTTACGCAATGGTTACCCACAAACGTTGATTATTTGCCCTTATGAAGCCTGTCATCACGATATATTATTTTTTCTTATTCAATACCCTAATTTTGTCTTTAATTAGTAATGATACATCAATGTGGTATGTGTATGAATTTATTAGGCAGTCTCCAACTCTATTAAACTTGCATTAATACATAAATACACAAACCAGATAACTTTATATTCCGTAGAATAGAATTTATTTTAACATGAAAAGAAGATACCAAATAAAATATACAGGGGATTCAAAAGTATTTGAAATCAATTACAACTTTTGCATAGCGGCAATATCAGTAGATTGAACGTGGTCTTCGTCTTCTTCAATGTTTTGTTGCAATTCGTCCAATGAGACCAAGGCATCTTCGACAACCAAGTTAATTTGTAACTTCTTGATACCGAAACCAACTGGAATGAATTGGTGGGCACCCCAAGTCAAACCTTCCATTTCGATGGCCTTAACATTGGCCAATAATTGTTGCAAATCAGTTTCATCATCCCATGGCTTAACATCTAAGGTGACAATGGATTTAGCAGCTGGCTTTGGACCCTTTGCAGCTTTCTTAGCAGCATACTCAGCTAATCTTTGTTGCTTTAATTTTTCAGCTTCTTCGTCAACTTCTTCATCGTCGGAACCGAACAAGTCAACGTCTTCGTCATCTTCTTCAGCTGGTTCTTCAACCTTAGCAGCGGCTGGAGTTCCGGCTGGTAAGTCGTCAAATTCGTCAGCGAAAGAAGCAATGTGGTTGAACCATCTTGCAAATTGTGGGAATTCTTTTTGGAAAGCCTTGTAAACGGACACATCATTTTGGGTGATGGAAGTACTACTCAATGGTTAGTGATATTCATATTGTTGTTAACTTTGGATAGTATTCAGGGATTTTATTTAAATCTTCGTTGTCACTCACACGGTGGGTCTTGAATCCACCTCATAAACACGGACCAAAGATTGAAATCATCATTTATCACCGTTTCCCACCTTCCTAGGAGGGGAACCTGTTGTTAACAAAAAAAAATCGTTTTGAAAGTTTACATACCCGTCGACATAAGACTTTTGAGTCAAGAACTCGTTTAAAGACTTGATAGTTTCAACCTTGGAGAAGTCGGAGAAAGACATTTTGGATCTGAAATTGATATTCCAAAAAAAAAAGAGTGGAAAAAAATCCGGCGCTGTGGACTTCTTTAAATAATTTTTTTTCGCCAGTTAAAATCTGGAATTTTTTTTTTGTTGAATCTGCATATCAGTGAATTTTACCATGGGGGCCAATTAAGAATCATGCCCATCAATAAATTTTTGTTATTGTGATGCGTGTCCAGTATTGTATTTACTCTGCCACGCATTGTAACAGTAATTTAAAGTATGTCCGGGTAACGATATTTGGAACCAATATGAAGTTTCGGGAGGAAAAAAAATATTTCGCAACATTACATAATACAATTTACAGTAGTGATAGATTAATGGTTCTTCTGATTCTGGGGATCAAAAAGCCCTCCATTTTTAGCTGGTCACTTTCGAAATCTTCTAATCATTTTAAAAATTTCCAGTGATCACACTCGAAAGTTGAATAGCATCTGAATTCGTTCTGTAAGCCTCTATGCTCAGGGTAAAAATCGGTCATGGTGGTATCGGGATAAGTATCCTTCATTACAGAGGCCATCCTTTCACCAGTACATGATATTAATCTATATTGAAGAGTTCCGTTTTCAGTGAGCTCAGATTTGTCTCTAACGAGCATGTTATGAGCAGCAATTGCTGATTTACGTTGACAATCTTCCTCTAAAAAAGGAGGATCAATCAACAATCTGTGACATCTATTTCTTAAGACTTCAGGAATGTCATCAGGGTGATTGTAATCATAAAAGAAAAAATGGTCTTTTCCTCCCAACAATGCGAATCTCTTGTCGAATTCTAATATGTAAATGTGCTTTGTAGGAACTTCTTCTTTTGGAAGCTTCATTATCGCCGCATAAACAGAGGGGGCACTAGCTATAACGATAACCGTGTTGCTATCAGCACCTTCTAATAAAGATTTCGCAAGAATGTCCGCAGTCAGGTCAGAATA